>VUQG01027427.1:83813-97958 GCA_015106755.1 Etia nguti | reverse complement strand
AGGAGCGTCACAATTCAAAGCTTTAAAAGTCAGTACCAAGATTTTAAAATGAATTCTAAAATGTACTGGAAGCCAGTGTAATGAATGTAACACTGGTGTAATGTGCTCTCTGTATCAGTTTATAACAATGTTGAATGAAGGTACTTTCACCTGCTCCTTGTTACAATGGGTGGCTCTGCATGTTTAATTTGTCAGAGTTTTAACGCCAGATGCCACGACCCAAAAGGGGATTTATGTCTTGCGCTAGAATAAAACCAGCGACTTACCAATTGAATGTGTAACCCACAACACTATAGAATCAATTTATAATATGTAAATCTTACTAAAATAATTGTAGCGTATGCATATATGTCTGTATATACCCTATCTCCTCCCATCCTTAACTGGTGGGCCAATCTGAATGAAACCTTGCACCAACACTGACACGCATACAGCGATTATTACCATCTATATGTTTTTAAAAAAAGATGTATTATAATACCTAAATTTCTATCTGACTCACCACTAAATATAGAATTAGAAATAAAGTTCTTAGATATCAGAGACATATAGCTCAACAGATAATGATTAATTATGGTAAAATAGAAGACGTTTCTGACGACCACCAAGACTGCATGACCCCATGTAAATTTTAAAATTGTATAAATTGTAAAACTGTATTTTTAATTTGACATTTTTTGTGGTTGTTAATAATTCATGTATTATATACAGAATAGATTTAAATATAGATGTTCGCTTAAAATATAAATAAATTACTATGAAGTCAGCAGTTTGACCACACAAACATTAAGGTGTTTCCTTAAACATCAAGCCCAAGGTTTACAGGTTAGGTTTTGTTTGTCTTTAAAATTAAATATATGAATAATACATAATATCAGAGAAGTAATAAATTATATATAAAAAAGGTAAAACTAGTAAAAGATTTGCCAGTCTGCTAGTTTTGTTCATCAATATCATGCCCATCTACATGGCCTAGTCTAGTCTGAATTAGGTCATCTGTATTACACAGTAAAACAAAGCAGATTCTGCTTCTATTGGATGCTAATGCTTCAATACTCCTTAAAACATATTTAGAAACGTTCTTCTCGAGCTTGTTCGAATATTGAGCTCGAACTCTGTTAGAACAGTGATCCAAACGGTAGCCCGAAAAAGAATAAATAATAAATTAACCTCGGTCTCACTGTGAATTTTAATTCCCTCCACATCTTGAATGGAGTCATACCTCTCTTGATTCTATGTAGGTTGTAGGGCATAATACGCTTTAACACTACAAAAACTGCCTGTTATGTTTCGAGCCCGACAATGGAAGCCTTAACTAGATTTAGACATGCAGGTAATTGAACCACATCCATTTCAAAAAGAATGCCTTGCTGCATCTCTTGTTTGGCTGCATTTACCGGGGATAACAGAATATTACAGTGCCTTTTCACAGTTCCATTTTCTTTCACTTTAGCATTAGGCAATTTTTCAATTATTATTTTTTTTTCCATGTACTTTCATCCCCGGCTCTCCATAATGTCTGGGCCTTTTAGTTAATGGTAGCGACAGTCAGAGCCCAGTATATCGGCCCTTGTCCATTTTGCAGGTCATTGTGAAAGCCCAATAGGCCTTTTATTACGCCGACATCAAAAGGCAGATAAGCATTAGAGGTGGGGAAAATACCCTGCACTAGATATGTTCCCTCTTTCCTTTGTCTGCTATTGAAAGTGATCATTTTAATAGTGAAGAGGTTGGTGAGCTTTGGGGCTGATGGAAAGTGCGACACCCCTGACAGCCTACGAATATGAGCAAGTCGATAACACAACATGAGCGCACAGCACACCCTCAACACCTGCACACTCTTGCTGCTAACCTAATTATCTACAACAAAGGCCACTGCGATTTCAGACACACATCTTTCCAACATTTACTTACTTATTACTGTGCATTAAAACAGGGATAAAGATGAAAAAAAGCTAAACAATTGCGTCTTATATTGCAGCCTTGGCCGAATGCCACGTGGCTTCTATTACAATAGCATCAGACACTTCAGAGTGAGTGAGTGTCTATTAATTTGGGATACATGAAAAAATAGCTTAATGACAGCTGGTGGCAGAGAGGCATGCAAACCAAGACAAAGACATCAGAAAGGAATTATTCTAACAAATCACAGCGCAGCGCAATAGTTCATAATCAGCAATTAGCTAATTTAATGGAGCCAAAGTTGAGTACTTCCATACTTGTAGTGCACAAGAGGCAGACAATATAAAACCCACACAGAAGCAGGGAAGCTAGAAAACATACCGCAGAACAATCCTGCAAATTATATTAAGAAACATATTTACAGTAACAACCATGCTAATTTGCTGCCCGTGGTTGCTTTGGAGTATACGTAAATCCTGTCTGAGAATGTTAGTGTAGAGATGAATTGTGTCAAATTTAATTTACAGCCATTTAAATTAATCATCATCCATTTCTGGGCATCATCCACCAAACAATAGTTAACAAGCAGGTAAGCTACAGATTTCAAATAAAAAAAAGAGCTAAGCAAGTTTCTGTGTGGTCTAGACAAGCTGCCTGCCAGATGTTGCTCAGCACAGACCGCGTGCCAGGTACAGGAACTGTCAGTGCATGTTACTCTCTCACTCACTTGAATCAAGTGTTAAAGAGTAAAAGATCATACTGTATCTGACTTGCAGCAAAAGAAAAAAAAGTAAAGTAGCTGCTGATAGAAAACAAAATGTCATTTAAAGTGCAATCTCTGACACTTAAGATTAAATGGAACATGTCACAGCGACGCAATCTCCATTAAGCCAAAATGAACACTTTAAAGTCGCTAAAATTAGGTATTAGGTTTTTCTGTGATTTGTTCACAATTGTAAGAGAACCATCACTACTTCAAGCACCAGCAGGCCAAAATGGTGCATTTCATGGAAAGAACAAGACCCTTGGGGCTAAGGCTGGGTGTCACACAAAGGGCTGAGAGCTCACCTAACGGTGTCTACCCTGATCTCCCTCTCACTTTCAATGTCGCAGGAGCCATGTGAATGACATCACTCCTCACATTTCAACAAGACAAACTCCTTCTTATTTACCGTCTGCTACTAGTCATAAATCCTATGTCTGGTTCACTTTTCACCTTTTAACCTCTTATACTCAACAAGACAACTCATTCTCTCAAAACCTCTCCATGCAAATTGCTGATAGCCATCTCCAGTGGTTTCCTTATCTCCTATCTGCAGGGATCTTCATGGCACAGATTCAGAGCTAGTTCTTTTAAAGACAGTTCAGGAATCACTTCTGCTAATAAAACCAACAGGAATCAATGATTTTTAATTGTGACTACAGAATTATTTCTGTATAAATGTATTTACTGGTCATTAGGGTCTGACAGGTCTGACAAATCCAAGGAACTGTGTAATTGGGTAGGGACATGTCACCACCTGCATGTATTGCCATTCACAAAGTTCAGATTCTTCCCCTGATAAAGTCAAAGAATCCCAGCGGTGTATCAGTCAGCAGAGGCTGTTACCTGGAGCCATGGTGCAGTGTTTCAGGTGAACTCTGAGTGAGTGTAAAGCCACACCAGCTTCAGACGACGGGCTCTTTGTTCCACTTCTTGTCTCACTAGACACGGATGGGGGGGTGGCACTGAGTAACACACCTTTGGCGCACCAAACCTCTTTGTCGATGGGCCAAATGTCATGGAAATGGACCAAAAATGGTTTGCAAGGCAATTAGGTAAGCACTGTGTGGTTTGGCTCAGAAGATGAATATATTAACAATCTGTTGAGTGAGTGACTACCAGCGGTAATTTGATTCAACTCAAGTCATGATCTTGATGATCTGACTCAATGATTTTCCATTAAGACACAAAACACAATTTGATTAACAATAAGCTAATTCTGATACCAGAAGACAGGGGAGAATGGCCAGACTGCTGTATAACCACTTGTTACAATCAAAGTACATAGAAGACCATCTCTGAAGAGACAACATGTAAAACCTTGAAGCTTATAGGTGACAGCAGCAGAAGACCACAACCGGGTGACACTCCTATCAGCTAAGGACAGGAAACAGGCTAAAGTTTGCACAGGCTCACCAATATTGGGCAGTAGAAGATTGGAAGAACGTAGCCTGGTCTGATGAGTCTTGATTTCTGCTGTAACATTTGAATAGATGGCTAGAATTTGACAAAATGAAAGCATTAGTCCATCTACAATTTAGGCTGACAGTCGCAGTATAATGGGTTGGGGGATACTCTTTTGAGAATACCTTTTGAGCCCATAGTATCAACTGAGCATCATTTAAATGGCACATCTTACTCGAGTATTGTTCCTGACCATGTCTATCCCTTTACTCCTACAGTATACCAATCTACTGATGGTTGCTTCCATCATGATAATGCACCATGCCACAAACTAGTTTCTTGAACATTACAGTGAGTTCACTGAACTCTAAGGGCCTGCACAGTCACCAGACCTTTGTCCAACAGCACCTTTGGGATGTGATGGAACAGAAGACTTGCATCATGAATGTGCAGCCAGAAAAATCTGCAGCAACTGTGTGCTGCTATCATTTCAATATGGATCAAAATATCTGAGGAAAGTTTCCAGCACCTTGTGGAATCTATGCTATGAAACATATCAGAACAAATCAGAGAGCTAGGGAAATAAAGTGAATATCAATTAATTTCAAGCATTTAATTCCTGCATTTTGTTTTTTTTCTTTCGGTTATATGAATCTTAGAATGGCTGTATTGTGATACCAATATTATCGTGGGAAACGTATTGCGATAGAATCATATCACGAGTTTCTCTTTGACTCCCAACCCTATCCATTAAGATAGGGGTGGTGACATTTCTGTCCATGTTAATAACTGTGCTCGTCTGAGGCCACAAGTGCAAAAATAAATCAATAAATAAAATATATATTAAAAAAAAAATGCCTGGTTAAGTTCCGATTAGATATGACTCCCCTTCCAACCTGCCTCAGCTAACAGGAAGCCATTAGGCTGGGCAATAACCATTTGCATGCGGTCACCCAGCTCTGACTGTATTTCCATCCACATAAGTGCATTTTCTGCGAGAGGTTAAAATATGAATCCCCCTCCTTTTTCTCCTCAATAGGTCTGGTTGTCTGGCTGACTTGAGAGGGCACAATCTATGACTGATTTAATTTGCTCTTTACGAACATCTCTAACAGCATTACCCCCAGAGCATACACTGACTGCCCCCATCTGACTCCATTAACTCCCAAATCAGGTTTAAAGACCATATTGATGCCGTCCGTTATTAAGGGTGATTATCAAAACAACAGACAATGGGCCAAAGTGTCTGTTAACTAGTTTATCCATAATTTCACATAACTGTAACAGATGGCAGGGCTGTCAATTATATACTATATCTGCAGTGCACAGCAGTCACACACTGTCTGGATATGCAGCATATTAGCATTTACATTAAAAGAATGAGAGTCTGCTCACAAATGGTCAAAGAAAGCCCGAGAACAAAAATAAACTAATTATAAAAACACAAATGTATCTATTTTAACCCCCCCCCCAAAAAAAAAAAAACGTGAGAACTTGCATCCATCTGGCTTTCAGGTAGAGGCTTGCTGTAATTTAAAAAAACGAAAAGTGACATAAAATAAAAAAAATAATAAAAAAATTACAGTTTTTGCCATTCAAGCCACTTCAGCACCTTTATTCTCCTCAATTAACGAGAATGGCTTTTGAAGCTGTAATTAAGTGCCTCTGCTCCACTCGGCCTCTTCATTATTCATGAATCCCTATTGATCATATCTTAGAACCTATGCTGCGGGGATCACTCTAATATCCTGAATCCATAAAACAAATAACTGAGCCTACAGAGATAAAAATTAACATGTCGGCCAATGACCACAGAAAAGTTCCTTTTAAATACTATAACCAGCATTTAATGCCAAGTTAGATAATGTCACAGAATCATCAACTGGGAAAAAAAAGCTTATAGGGTCTTATTAAATGTGCTATGACAAAGGACTGTGCAACAATAATACTTCGGAGTTATTTCATATTTCTAGGGTTGTTTTTTTTTTTTTAAACTGCACAAAAGAGGGAACAACTTCTCTAATTCTTTGGCTATCTTGCAAAAGAATCAAAGACAGAGTTTCGATTCTCTAACGATTTATAATGTGCCTATGCAATTTTTAAAAAATAGTTTTAATTCAAAAGTATTTCAACATTTTACATAGCCGAATATTCGGATATTTGAACTGATTGAAGAATCACACTGAAATACAGTTCACTGCATGGAACTTCATATTAATGGTGGCAACATATTTAAAAAGAAAATCCCGTTAGTGCAACCATATTACAAAGCCCTATTAATGCATGCACTGTATTTTCTAGACAAAGTATACAAATTAACAATATTCTATATATATGCATACAGTACGGCAGATATTATTACCCACAGTGCCCTGCAAACCCCGGCTCATTCCACATTCACGGAAATTATTTGCTAATGAATAATAATGGCTTGGAGCTTAATCTTAAACATGTATTCAAATTTAGAGAAACTCAAACTCCACCTGTGTTAAGTAGGAATGTGTAAAACATGAACTCTAACGTTTCATGTTTAACTAAATTAACAAAAGAGCACTCGAAGAGCCCTCTAAAATGACTGGAACTGCATGCTGGGTGATGAATTTGGAGGAAACACATTGAGTCATCTTCAAACTGACAGATGCAGAATCTCTCCACGGGACTCTTCACTGTGGTTCAGTGCTCGAGTGAAAAAATAGATTTTTTTTTTTTTTTTTTTAACCAAGTTTAATCACATGCTATTACAAGGCAGCTTTTATCATTGCCTTCCACTGTATAAGTGCCGGTGTCTTCACTAGTTCATTACAGACACTTGTGATTCTGCAGCACTCTTCTCATGCGTAATTGCATGGTTATTTTTCCTCCGTAGCTTCCTACACACTCTTCGGCGCGAATTATTTCCAATTCCAGTTTCCTTTCGAGAGCGATCCTCCAATTACAGAAATCTGAACATCATGGTAGTGTCCACATAATTTTCATCTCTGTTGGGAAATGCAATGCAACTAATAGATCTTTCTTTCTAGAAAAAAAAAAATCCATCGAAAAACTTTTCTTTGAAAACTTTGCCGCAGTGGAGATATCATCCTACGCACTGTGTCCCAACAGGCTTGTTAGGTACGCAATGAAAATTGTGAGCTATGAATCTGAAATTAGCGCCTAAATTGCAGTCTCAGTGACACAACTTTAAAGTGTGCTTTGTTTAATTTTGCATAACTGAAGAAAAAAAAATTACAGCCATCTTCTTTCTTTTTTTCTCCTTTTAGTCAAACAGATCCTTTGGTAAGTGGAGATATAGCCGTGCTCATACAGAACACATAGAATATGGTTTCTAATGATTATCATAAATATTTGAAAGTAAGAGTAATGGGGAAGGCATATATTTACCTCAAAAGGATGAATGCTGTTTTTTCACTACAGTAAAAGAAACCCAAAAGACACAGTGGCTGACAATATTATCTATTTAGACAGCAGAATTTGCAGGCTTTGTAAATGGCCTGCTCCTGGCCTTTTGTGTGCCTCCATTCATTATCACACAAAGCAGTTGATGTCTACCCTCTCTGCCTTTTCTGTGCTAAGCACCAAGTGCACCAGCTGTCCATTACAGGCCCGTGACGCGTGCAGCCTGGGAGATGGCCAAATGGAGAGGAATGTCATGGTGGAGTTAAATTAACAAGCTACATTTGTGTGGAATCTGTAGCTTGTCAGGGAGACAAGATGTACCTCTGGCAACCGAGATCTGATTATTTGTACCATTCTCTGTTAGCCGAGATGTTGTCTGTGAATTTGCAGATTTTCACCTACTGGCTTTGCCTCTATTAATCAGCTAGGAGGGGCTGTGTAGTCAAGTTACGCTCAAAAGAACTTAATTGTTGCTTCACAGCTCTGCGATTAATAGATGCTCTGTATAGGCTGACTGCGAGTTAGAAACTTTTTTAAAATTTTAAATCAGGGTCTTCTCTTGAATAAACTGCATTATATGAACTGGCCTTATTAGAAGAGGGGACAATATGAAGATGAATATCACAAGTAACCTGCACTTTAAATTATGACATGAATAGATCTTCAGCTCCTTCTCTCTCCTTAACACACACAGACACACAGACACACAGACACACACACCGTAATTACCCCTCAATCCATACAAATTGAATGAAGCCAGAACCGTGGTCTAAGAATATAGACCATAATTAATAAATTACAGCCACTCCACTCAATCATTCTCCACTTTGGTGCATGTAGACATCCCATTCTCTGCAGAGTAATTGCCTGCGCTCACAGAAAACACACCTACTGCCTCCACGGCAGCTTTCTGAATGCATCTGGTGCCACTTCATGCAACCAAACAGATGCCTGAGAGAAACTGCAGGTCATGTTGGAGATCTACTAGCCTGTGTTTACAAGTTAAAAAAAAATAAAAAAAAATCAAAAGCATGCATTATTTGTAGGCTCTGAAAATGGGGGTAGCTATCAGGTTTCTTTGCTGCCCCCCCAAACTTCCCCTGGCAGCTGCTGCACATGAGCAGAGAGCATTTTTTTTCTCCTAAAGACAAAGTAGGTGACACAGTCGTTGAATTAAAAAGGGCAAAACTTTCAAATGTTTAAAATCCAAATTCAGTGGCAGAATCGATTTCCCCCAGTGCGTACTGCATTGAAACACCTAGAACCCGATGAGAGAAATAAAACAAATATCACAAAAGCACATTAACCATCTATTCTCCAACTCCTTTTTTTTGTTTTAATATAGGGATAAGGTTTGCATCACTGTGCCTCCATTTGCAAATATTTCTTTGAAAATAATATATTTTCTTGTCATGTTTTGTGTCCCCCTGGGCAAGAAAAGAGCCCACTGGAGACTGTCTAATGACTGCTGGGTCATGTATCAAATATACAGCAGCTGGAGGCCGGGGGGGAGAGTACATACAGTCTGGGGTGCTGGGTGGTGGTGGGGGCAAACTAATGCCTGAGCAGGCTTGCATGGACATCGCAGGCTGAGTGTCTGGGTGCTGAGGGTGGGTGTGAATCTGTAATGGATGCTGAGCTGGGTCACACTCACTGGTCTTTAAAGAGGTAACATTTAGTTAACTGACAAGCAGAAATGAGGCACCGCTGCCAAGTGAAAATAATTAAAGGTTCGATACTGCTTTTTGGAAGGAAAAAAAAAGTAACGAAACAACGACTTTTTCTGTGAATCTAATATTCTATAATCACTGCAATTTAACTTCTATATAAACCACCTTTTTGGTCATTGCTCTAGTGACTGTTAAGATTTGCCAATCGCATCCCGAGAGGCAACATTTACCTAGTCTGAATGAAATCTGCTTATTAACCCAAAACATAAAATGAATTTAATCAGCTCAAATTAAACCTTTTAGACTGTGATGCAAACAAAATACCTGCCCTAACGCTTCAATAACACCCAGGGTGTCCATTAAAATGATTTGAGAGAGTAGGAGTGTAGGTGGTCGAACTGGTTTAAAAAAAAAAAAAAAACAAAGAACCAAATTCAGCCATTTACATTTTGTGAAATAAGCATTTGTTTGGAAAATTGGTCAGTACAATTTAAATTAATTTATATCTAAATTCTGAACACTTTGCTTGCTTAGACTGCTCTCTGTGGTGTGGTGAAAAAAAAGAAGAAAAAACAGTTCACTTTCTTATCTTAATTGCTAAACTGTATCACTTAATCTGGTGTTTATACAGTAATTCTCTCATACTTCTAAACAGAAATTATCCTAATTGTATTCAAATAACTGCAAAATTGGTGTCATGTTCTGGGAGTCTTCAGCACAAATCAAACCTGTGTTTTTCCAGTTACCAGAACAGCAGGGGATAATTGACAGAGGCAGTCATAAAGTGCTACTGCCACCTGCTGGTTCATGATGAGCGTGATGCTTCACATTATCATTTGGAGAAAGTTACAAATGGTGCTTATGTTTGTGACTGGTTCATCAGAACCACAGTAGTGGACTGACCTGAGGAACGTGTCCCAGCAGGGCCCAAAGCGAGTCAGCAGAAAGGGGCTTGATTCTGGAAAACTCAAGGGTGTCTGTCTCCTGGCGGTTGAGAGCGATATACGGGCAGCTCTGGAAGTCTCCTTTTAGCTGCTCACCACAGTGTAGCCGCACCAAATCCCACGTTCCCACCCTTCTTAGGACCTCTCGCACTGACTCCATCTGCCTGTACGACAAATGACCTGCAGGACAAGAAAAACACAAGTTAAGGCTTTTTAAGAGCCTTTGCCAATTTAACCATATTTATTGCTAAATTTAAGTCAGAAGTTTACAAAACACTCACCATGGGAATGAATGTCATGCTAATTTGGGTCTGTAAATGATTTCTTTGAACTGTTCTTTTTACAGGTTGGAATAATTGAACAACATAGATCTTGATAAAACAAGAGTTGGGTTCACAATTGTGAATTGATTTGGAATAGTCTCTCATCCACACCAGGACAAAAGTATACATACAGGCTAAAATCTATACATACATTTACTTCAATATCAATAAGTAGTGCAAAAAATTATACAATGTCTTTTAACTTGACAAGGCCAGGGCCTACTAAGTTTCTCTTTCCCAGCATAAAAAGGGTATGTTTGACAGCTCTTGTTGGATTGACCAATACTTAGAACAATGCGGAAGGAACTCAGTGAAGATTTAAGAAGAAGCACTATAAAGTTACACAGGTTGAGATGGTCTCTTGGAACCATTGGTAAACTGCAGATTCCAAGATCATCAGCTCAAACAACTGTATGCAAGTACAAGTTACTCGAATGCCAAAGTCTGGAAGAAGACCCAAATTGTCATCCTCGGATGAGAGGAAAATAGTTACCATGTTCAGGACTAACCCAGGAACCACCAAGCCTGCCATGAACTAGAAATTGCTGAAACACCAGCATCACTGTCCTCAGTGAAGCAAGTTTTACACTGTCATGAACTGAGAGCGTGTCGCTCAATGAAGCACCACCTTCATGCTCAACTGAAATAACTGAAATAAAACAAGCTGACATTAAGTTTCTGAAATGGCCCTCCCAAAGACCCAACCTCAACCTTATTAAAAATTTGTGGACTATGCTTGAAAGTCGGGTCCATGCCGGGAGAAACCAAACAATTTAAACATATATCCAGACAGAATTATGCCAGATACTTGTTGATGACTACCAAAAGTGTGGAACTCGCTAAGGGACAGTTAACCAAATAGTGGGGGTATATGTTTATATTAGGCCTGTACTGATACTTTGGCCCTGTATGGATTAGAGAAAATCCTAAATAAATTCAAAATTGATTAATGTATGCTGTAAAAATTACCATAACATTCATGCCCATGATAAGTGCCTGTAAATGTTTGATTGATTCCACCAGAACTTTTGGCAGCACTGTGGATATTTTCACAAGTTTTAGGACATAGTAACAGACATAAATCGCGTTATTTTAGATCAATTCTGGGTTTAATATTTGATTTTTTGCAGTGTGTTGGAACACTGAGCGAAGTGTTAATGCATATTCACCAGAGATCCACGAGGGCGTCAGCGCATCTGATATCCAGGCAATATAGCCCTCCTTGAAAGATTTGAGGAAGTCCTCTATTTGGCTGTGGGAGACCAGCTCCCTCTTCTTCCTCAGCTCCTTATCCAGTTCACAATCTGGAGAGAGGAAGATGATTCTGGGGAAGAAGAGACTTTGGCGCACAGACACTCCGCTCCTCTTCAAATGGCTGCATAAGTTTGCTGTTTTAGTCTAAGAGACAGACATTAGGTAGACACTTAACAACCAGTTGTATTTAGTTTTTTTTAATTATTTATATCTAAATAATCCCTGCAGTTCAAAACCTTTTCAGAAGCTTGGATTTTTTTTGCTTAAAAAGATGGTTTGTTTGTTTCATCCAACCAGCCAGCACAGATATCCAATTTGCATAAAGCACATGGAGAAAAGCAGCAAAATATTCAGCAGTTATCTAATTTAAAGACCAACCGATTAACTTATTAAATGTTCCAGTATTTATGTGAACCATGCTGAGACTCATCAATTTGAGCATGTGCTCACATTCACAGGATGTTTCAACATTCCTCCTGCGATGACCTGAAACACACACGATGTAGATGTGTACTTTTAAATTTCAAAGAGGGCCCATTTAGAGGAATTATGTAACCTCAAATTTGTCGTGTTTTGTGTAGATTAATGAAGTTAATAGATCCAATTCAGGCAGAACACGTTCCAATATTGCAGTGTGCGTTTGCCATTGAATTGTTCCGTCAAGCTTCAAGTCCAATTTGAGCATCTATAGAAATGGAAATGAATGACTCCTAACAGACCCAGTCACATAAGGTGACAGCTGTGTTTAGGCACCTGCCTGCTTTCATTCGCACCCCCCACCCCCACCCTCCTCAAACCGTGAATACAATTATGGCCTTTCAAATGAAGAGTGCCCACTTGGGAAGTTTAGGAAGCACTTCTGTATTTAAAATTTCCATATAAATTGTTACAGTGACTCAGAATCTCTTAACCCGACCACAGTTTGGATGAAAACAGTGTATTGGACAATTGGTTGGACCTTGGACTCGAGTGTGCCAGACAGTTTGACATTTAGGTTTTCATGAGGCCATTGCAACATTTCAGATAAAACTTGTCTTTTTTTTTTTTTTTTTTTTACCATGATAGCTTTGAGTGGATCTTCAATCTGCTCAATGCAGGTATTGGTAAAGTTCTGGTCCTCTTCTTTCACTTGCACATGCCAGTTTTGGTTGTGAGCAGACACTGTGCCTCTCCAGGGTTTAACATCTATGCAGAAGATCCCATGACCTTAGCAAAGAGATCAAGAAACATTAATCCTTGTCACTAGTCTTATACTATTAGTGTTACTATTAGAATATAAGTTATCCTTTCCTAAAGCCATTTTAATTCGTAGCATGCAACAAAATACACAATTACAAAAACTGTTGTCTACATAATTAATCTTAAACATCTAGTTGTGGAGATGCTAAATCTTACATCCCTATGTCATATGTATATTATTTTGACATATTATTTCATGCATTTCTTCAGCAGATACCCACCTGAGAGGATAACAAGGTTGATGTCATCTTTGGCTGTCTGAAGTTGGTCGGGGATACGCAGATTACAGAAAACATACTCCCTTTTCAGCCCGGTGAGTTTACTACAGAGGAAGTAAATGGTAAAAATATATGTTTTTGTTAATTCCACTTGAGTGCAGTGGTACACGCTGCAAGCACAAAAGCGATGAATTATCAGGTTGCCTTTAAACTCCACCAATGCTACCCCTGATAGAGTTAATATTAGATCATCCTAAGCTGCTCCATCTCCACTATTATGCTGTTGAGTGCTGTCACAGGTTGTGGACAGCAGTGTTAGGGTTGCAGGTTATAGGCCAAGGACAGGAACAATGAGCTGAAAGACACTGCTATGCTCAGAGTGAAGTGCATGGGCGGAGGATTGATTTCAGCGGTGGGTAGGGGAACAGTAATTACAGGCAAAGATCGTTATAAGGCATAACTCTATCCAACTTAACCAAAAAAACAAAACAAAGATTATGGGCATTATTGCCCACAATACTGCTAGCTGGGGGTTTGGTTGATGCATTATCTGTAAGGGATTATAAATGGTACTCATTACCACAATCACTGAGTAAGAAACTTTTTCTGCGATGCCACTTTAATATTAGGACACAGAATAATTCTGTATTTTATTTTATTTCATTGTTTTATGAACACACATCTTCCATATTGCTGCAAAAAAGGGAAGCTGTACAAAATAAAAGTCCTTTACAGTTTTCAGAATTTCTGATTTGGACTGTATTGCAACTCACTTCACTTTACTGTCTCAATAAAGTGCTTTGTGTGCTTAAATAAAGTAGAAAAGCACTATAAAAGTACCTATCCACCACACTCTTACATCATGGGACTAAGATCTAGTTTAAGGGTAGACTGCTCTGCTGCTCAACAGAGCACAGGTGCTACAACTTTAATATGATGCATCAAGAAAAATAAAAGTCTGGACTTCAATCATTTCTAAGGCCCATTTAGGGCCCAGGTGACCCCCCCCCCCCCCCCCCCCCCTCCCACGCC
>VUQG01027427.1:56652-78487 GCA_015106755.1 Etia nguti | reverse complement strand
GCCCCCCACCCCCTGCAAAATCAGGGCCGCTTCACCTGAAACAGACTGGATGCTTGAAAAAAAGTCATTTTTGGGGGTGCGCTGCATAAAAAGAAAACTCCAAATGGACAAATAAAATGTATTTGATACCATAAATACAGTTAAGCCTGATCTAATAATGAAAATCTGAGCATCAGCCCCAGGACTGACCCTGGATAAGCTTCTTTGTGACTGGCCTGCTGCTATAATTAGTTGTGCTTTATGAAGAGGTAATTTGTCTGCTATAGTTTAATTGTTCAATTATCACTGGATGTGAGAGGATGCCTTGATGCCATTTCATCAGGTTTGAAAATAGTGTTGAACCCCTCGTGCCACGTATTGTAATAGTTGGCAATTACAGAGAGAGCCCTCTACCTAAGTTGAGTGATGCATGCTGGCCCTGCTGAAAAGCCTTTGCTACCTGCCTGCTGCAGTTGTTGGCAGTGAAGAGTGGGTCCATTCAGGCTCCAGAGCTGAACCAGACAGGCTCTCAGTGCAGAAAAGGACCTCAACCAGCTCCTGATAGACAGCGTAAATACCAACTATATAAGCACTGCTGAGGACTACATGTCAAAACAACATTATCGCAGAGTAAACAAGAGAGGACGAATTGAGCTTTCAGTCTTTTCAGAAAAGAAATGCTTGTTCCTTCAGGGTTTGAAAAGAGGGCAAAACCAGCTTGAGCTGAAATAAATTGCATCGTCCTCGAAGTCACATTTCAACCTGTGAAACGTTGCAGTGAAACACTGAAACTTCTGAATGCTTTTGCTATTGAGCACAACTCACCTGCTGAAGAAGTAATTTCCAGTTGTTTTCTCAATTTCTCTGGAAAAACAGTAAGATAAGAAAATGTACAAATGCATTATTACTCCATTTCAAACACTGTTTTTTCCCTCAATGTCATTATTGTCAGATTCATTATGTTTTATTATGATAAAATATTAAAAAATATTAAAAAAGACTAAGTAAATTAAGAGGCAATCATGATTTAAGAAATGCATAGTATCCATAGTATAGAGTCTGAAGAAAACAACAAAAATACTCAATCAAGCAATAAATAAATAAATAACATGTTTTGTGAGACATTAAATTAAATTAGATTTACATATTAGGCTTTGCAGAATGATTCTCATTGTGTGTGTGTGTGTGTGTTTTAGGTATCTGTAACACAGACATTTATCATGTAATTACAGCATTATCGTCAGTTTCAAATGACCTGGGTTGTTGACCAGTGATTATGGTCTTTTCAGGGGCCCATATGGAAATCCAGGAGCTCACCCAGCAGCTTTTCAGTATTCTCATTAATGCTTTAAATTACCACGTGTGACCAATGTGTGATTAGTCCCTATAGCACCAGGGATGACACGGCAGAGAAAAGGTCTACTCTATTAAAGGTGACAACACAAGATGTCTGTGATCACTTTTAATCTACATGGACAGAACTGTGAAATCAGTTTCATTTCTCTGACAATGAGTAATAAAAAAATAAATCTTGTATGACTGAGATCAATGAAAAATAATCACAAAATTAAGAGCAGTTTGGTTGTTAATACAAAACGCTATTTTTGTTCCCAGTTCTTTGCCCATTAAAAATGTAAAACCAAGAAAACAGTTAAAGTTATCCATACCGTCACAAAAATATAAGTCAAAGGATTTTACTTTAAGTGAACGTGGAAATTTTTGGAGTTGTGACTGATCCACTAACTTCCAAAATATTAACACAGTAAAGCTATTTTCTATACTGATGTCAGCTGCAGAAATGTTTGCCTTCTGTAACATATAATTAAACTAAATGACACGTGTTTGGTGTCATACCTGAACCAGTGACTCAGAAAAATTAGGAACTATTTATCTGTCCACATTTGCCAATGCAAATAATCATGCAGCTTGCTAACACTGGAGCTCTGCTAAGGGGGGAATACATTTAGTTTTCTGTCAGGCTGTCACTACCACACTACCATCTAGATAGGTAGTTGGATGCTTTCTACTAATAAGGTGAGTAAAAAAAACATACACAGAGAAAGAGAGACACTGCTAATCTTTTACCAAAGCAATGACCACAGTGAAGACATAAAAATTTGTTCTGGTTTTGAAAAATGCTTTTTACTCTTTATTGCATCAGACTCTATTAATGTCTGATACATCAGTCACATTAGTTTTTGTTCTGAAGAAACAGTATTGTATATGTTTATTGCCTATTTACAGGAGTTATAATTTAATACTTTTTCATATCATCCCCAGAGCCACAGCAACCCCACTGTGGCTCTGGAGGTAGACCAGGGCACCTCCTAATCAGAAGGTTGGTGGTTCAATACCTGTCGACTGCAGTCTGTATGCCAATATCCATAGGCAAGAATGTTAGAAAGAAAGCACTTATGTTAAAAAAAGAAAAAAAAGCGATTGTGTGAATGAGGCAAGTTGTATAAACTGCGTTGAGTACTCAGAGTAGAAAATCACTATTTAAGGGGGAAAAAAGTAAATTTAATAAATTTGTTATTGTTTTTTAAGCATTACATTCTTGTGTTTTTAATTCTTACAATACTTTGGAATTTGTCAGGAAAAAAAAAAAAGACTAGAAGAAATATAACAATTTATACAACATGCATATCTCCAAGTCTGCAAAAATGAACACCATAATAAATTCTAATGTTTAAAATACTGACAACTTCAATCATATTGGCAAAAACTAAAAATAAAGACTATTTCTGTACATATTAATTATGTTTTAGTTAGTTTTATAAGTACTAAATATAGTTTTAGTTAGTTTCTTTTGTTGTAAAGCCTAAAAAAGTTGTGTTTTTAAATCTGTTTTAGCTTTTTCATTTTCTCGAGTGATTTTGTGCACTTATTTAACACACGAATCACTTGTTACACATGTATGAATTCTATGGTGGGCCTGCTGTTGCATTTATAATAATAAAGATCCTTCTTTTTCACTACTACAGCCTGTGGTAGTGACATTGAAAGTCCCTTTGATGAGTGATTTGTTAGACCAGGTATAACAGCAGATATTTTCAGCTCTAACCAAACAGTAAATGTCCTTTTCATGTTCCTCCAACATGGCATTCACAATCTGAAACAAGGGTACAATTGTGGTTGTCACCAAACAATGACATTTTTTTCTTTCTTTTACTCCCTAAATTCCCCATATCATCTCTACACTGATGCGCAATTTGTCTGTCATGAAGTCCGGGTCATCGGCCCACTCTGGGCCTATTTCCACTGACAACACTGTTATTAGTGGTAAGCTGAGCCAGTGGCCAATGAATCTGCTTACTGTTCACAGGGCCGGGGCTCTTTTCAGCGATTAATTTGATAAATGTATTAATTATGAATCTGGATGACAGTACAATCAGATTGTCAGGCTTCCAGACTTGGCCTTTGTGATAATTTGGCTTTGAGATTGGGGCTCCTCGGGTTTCAGGAGCTATCATCCCCAGAGCTCAGCCTCTTATCAGCGCCTGACCCATTCACTCAGTAATTTCCTGTGTGTTGTAATTAAATGGGGGCTTTCTGATTGCAAGTGACTCTCTTTAAGAGGTCCTTCTTGGGTTTCAGGTGGATGGGATGTTCAGTGGAGTGGCTGTCTGCTTCGCCCTCTGCAGGACTCAGTAGGCACTGAAATTGCCCAACGTATACAGACGTGTACATTTGCTGCCTGTTGTATAAGACATTGTTTGTCTACCTGGTTGTATATAGAGTATGTAAGCTGCTTTGTAACATCACAGTCTAAATACCACAATCTCTAACCACTACTCTCATATTGACTTTGCTCTGTGAAACCTGACTTATGGTATAGTTACTGGTGTGCTGGGATCTTGTGTCTACTGCTGCAAAGTTTAGGAAGTCCTCTGCTGGCTGATGACAGTAGATCACGGAGGTCCAAGTGGAGATAGATTCTACCGGTCTATCTCCACTTGGATACTGTTACAGAACTGGACGATCAGCATCCTGAGCTAAGGTGGGGCCTGAAGCAGCAGCCTGTCAGCCTAGCCTGAGTTTTTTCAGTGAAACACTTCTTCCTGCTGCATAATTTCTATACTTGTAATAAAAAATAAATAAATAATAATAATAAGCTAAATGGGAAGATAAATGTCATTTTAAAATTTATGTTTTAAAGTCAAAGCCTAAGCACATGAAAAATACTTTTGCCCATAAACTGTGGCAAAAGGGCTATTTTTGAACTTATCCAAGTTGAATTTGGCTTGTAAACATTGAATTTCATTAGTGGCGGGGAACACTAACTAGAGAAGTGTAAAAAGAAGACCAACAACACCACCCGGGGAGTTGCCCTCTAGATAATATGAATATAATAAACCTTAATTAAATTACTAGTTGGTAGTAAAAGCACACAGCGTCAGCATGGCAAATTCTTTCCAATAGTTTATCTGACAAATCACTAAATCAACAATTATGACAATGACCCCCAACAAAAGAAGATAACTTGAAACCCACTTAAACAATAGAAATATATAAAATTTAAAAATAAGATTCAAATATTACTCTTAATATCACAATTGCATTTTTTCAAGACCTTGAGTCTGTGGAAATATCCACATTATTTATGTTTGAAATCTCATGATACGCATTAAATTTTAATAATGAGCCATCTTGAGTCCCCTGTAGTTAAACACCTTCTTCTTTTGGTGACAGAAGGTCTCTCTGCTACCCCCCTTTCACATTTTCCTTTTTGTTTCACTGAGGCTTACATCTAAAAATCTTTTTCTTCTTTTTTTTCTTTTTTCATGTGACCAGGGAGCATCATTAATATAGAGAATGGAGCCATTATGGAGGTTGTGGCTCCCTGGGTAGCACTGGGGAAGACGTGGGACAATGGCTCCTCAGCATTAATGGCTCCTGTGTGCGCCTACTATTAATCTCAACAAGGACTGAAGTGGCGTTACGGCAGCTGCAGAAGCAGGACAACTCTCCCAAACCAGCGCTGAGATTAAATGGAGTTAGTCTTGGGTCCTTTACTCTGACCTCTGACATCACCATAGCCGCAATTTACATTTGCTTAAAATTACTTTGTGAATAAAATCGAGAATATTGTTGTTGTGCCTGAAATCCAGTTTTAGCACAAGCATCTTGGCATTTTGGACTGCCTCGAAAAATATGCTTTGGCTGGAAGCCATTTTTATGGGACACGTCCTGTTTAGCTTCAGAGATGTCAAATAATTCATGTAACCATGACAAGCCGGGCAAGCAATTTAGAGATTATGTTCAAGGAGTCAGGTGCTTTAGGAGAAGGAATATGACAAAGTAGATAAAACCAGCACTGACCTTGCTTTGCCACAAGGAGGACCCACTGATTAAATTTTGCTGCAGTCTCATTCATTCCAACAGTTCAACAAACCCTTGGAGACGGCTTGTAATACTGCAGTGTTTCACTAGATGGCAGGAATACGTGAGTTAAAAAGCGAGATCCTGGCAATTAACTTCCAAGGCAATCTCTTCAAGAAGCAAACCACCTGAACAAACAGGGACAGGCACACTTTTTGCTTTTTAGTATAACAGCAGTGATCACTGAGCTGTGAAGAAGTTTTCTCTGTAGCATTTTAATTAAATTATAATTAAATGGTCTGGTGCTAAATCCAAGCTGCCAGGCTACATCACATTCCTTCATAAACTTAATTAAGCTTGTCCTTCAGAAATCTGATCAGGTTTCCATCTGCACAACAGCATATGTGTTGAAGAAAGACTGGTAACTTAATGAGACATTAATGGTTATATCACTGTATGAGCTGCATGCTGGAGAGGAGACACCAGAAGTTAATTGCAGTCTCCGTCAAGCTTGATAAGGTGCCTCAATGCAAACGGGGGTGGTGGGTAAAGGCCCACACATTCGTGTAAACATGCTGATATGAGATTATTTTTTAAGCTGAAATCTGCTGTCATCCTCTTGTTCTCTTGTATTCGTGTGCTGGCTAGCTTAAGCCGGAAATAAAAGAATAATTATGCATTAGCGTTTCTAATTAGGGCTTCTCTCAAAGGTGAATGGACCACTGATGAAATTTTGGGGGGACTTATTAAATTACTGTGAAATCAAATTAGAAAGGCAAATTAATCCTTGCAATGAATTAGATCAGTGAATGAGAAAATTGACTTTTCAACACAAAGCAGGGATGAGAAGGTGGGATTGGTATAAAGCATAAGAAGAACTGCAAGCAGCTGAGTTCAGATTACTATCAAGGAGGCATGGCAACAGCTCTTATTTCACTGACCACGCAAGTACCTTATTTACATTTAGGTGGGAGCAGAGAATCCACAACAAATCCAGAGGAACGAGAAACTGATTCTTCTTTTAATTCGAGAAACGCAAGGGGCTACTCCCCAGCACTTCGATTTATTCCCTCACACATAAGTGCATATGTGACATTGACTGTAGACATGCTCTTGCATACCATCGCTGTATTTTGCTGGTATTTCCACAGTGACCTCAGAGTAAACCACATCCAGGTAATATATTATTTTTTACTTATAGAATTGTTGTTTTAGTATGTTAAATATGAGGCTGTACACTCACCAGCTACTTTGTTAAATGCACCTTTTCAACTGCTTGTTAACTTAAATTATCTTATCAGCCAATCACATGGCAGGAACTCAACTCAGGAACTCATTCGTTTTGGCATGTAGATATGGTCAAGACAACTTGATGTTCAAACTGATTAATGAAGAAGAAAGGTGATTTAGGAAATGTTGAACATGGCATGGTTCTTGGTGCCAGATGGGCTGGTCAGAGTTTTTCAGAAACTGCTGACCAATTGGGATTCTCCTGAAAAGCCATCACTAGGGATTAAGAGGAGAGTGAAAAAAAAAGAAAAGAGAAAAGAGAAAAAGAGAAAATATCCAGTGAGCAGTAGTTCTCTGGGGAAAATGCCTTGTTGATGGTAAAACGCAAAAGAGAATACCAGGCTGCACAGCATGTTGAACCTTGAAGCCGATGTTAAATCCTGAATTCAACTCTTCTCCTTGCATACAAGGTACATTAGGCTCCATCTTATCTCTGAGACCTGTCCTGTCTTCCTCCCCTTACCCCCAACCGATTGTGACAGATGACTGCCCCTTCCTTGAGCCTGGCTCTGCCAAAGGTTTTTTCCTGCTAAAATGCTGTTTTTCCTTTCCACTGTTGCCAAGTTTTTCTTATAGGGGCTAGTCTGATTGTTGTAGGGTCTTACCTTACAATAAAAAAAATATCTTGAGGTGACTTTTGTTGTGATTTGGGGCTATATAAATAAAACTGAAGCTACAGCAGCAGACGACCACACCAGGTGCAACTTAGGAAGAGAAAACGGAAAGGCTATAATTTACTCAGGTTCAGTTGGAAAGCAGAAAAACACTGCCTGGTCTAACGCGTCATCTGGGTCCCTGATGCCACATCCATCCATCCATCCAGCCAGCCAGCCATCCATCCGTCTTCTGCTTATCTGGAGCCAGGTCGCAGGGAGAGCCCCAGGGAGGATGAAACTCCTTAGTCTCAGGGAGGCTGAGTGTCATCCCCTGTAGTTTGAGCACACTGTCTGGTCCCCCTTCTTAAAAATGGGGCCCACCACAGGCACTGCCCCATATCACACAACATTGTTCATCTGACCTACAACATCCAGAGCCTTCAGGAACTCAGGGCGAACCTCATCCACCCCAGGGACCCAGCCACAGTACTGCAACAATGCCACAGCTTACCTGAGTATTGTTGTTGACCATGCCATCCCTTTATGACCACAGTGTACCCGTCTTCTGATGGCTGCTTTCAGAAAGATAACGCACCATGTCACAAAGCCCATATCATCTCAAACTCGTTTCCTGAACATGACAACAAGTTCTCTGCACTCAAATGGCCTCCGCAGTCATCAGATCTCAATCCAATAGGGCACCTTTGGGATTTGGTGGACCAGGAGATTTGCATGATGATACTGTCAATTCAATATGGATCAAGATCTCCGAGGAATATTTCCAGCAGCTTGTTGAATCTGTGCCACAAAGACTAAGGGCAGTTCTGAAGTAAAAAGTGAGTTCAGTCAAATACTAAAAAGATGTACATAACAAAGTGACTGGTCTGTTAATGGTTATTCCTTTCTTAAAAGATGATAAGAGAAATCTCTGAATTCAAAGAGTTGCGAAAGGACAGATTTTGCTACCTTTGAACAGAACTGTTTCTCATCAGTTTCTTCTGTCTTTATGCTAAGCTAGACTGACAGCCTTCCAGGTCCAGTTTCATACAGACAGACTTCTTACAAGCATATAACTGTTATCAGTATTGTAGAATTAAAAAGACTGTGAATTAAGACATTTACAAAAAAATATTTAACTTTTCCTTAAAGTCTCATCTGGTGATTTAACATGATCTGTCAAATTTAACTTTTTCTAGAGAGGCTAGGAAGGTTGAGGGTAAGTCTGTGTAATCATTATTTGCCATGTTATCACAAATAGTATCAATAAATTATCTCTAAATTATCTTCTAATTTTTTTCTTTTGTCCTCTCTTGGTTATCATTGCTATATTGTTACACCTTAGAGTTTTTCAACATTTTGTTTTTAGACTTCAGTAATTAACCAAACCAAATGGCTCCTGGATAATTCTCATCACAATCTGATAGATTATTTGTACTTTTTATGGCTGCCTTTACTGTCAGTGAAGCAGGTTTCACCTACAGTTTAATGGAAGGATAGCACCCACACTTAAAATAACAAATTTGGCACACTGCGTTAACTGTTGCTATTAACAGCATAAATTTTGTGATTTGATATCAAAGGAAGATAAATATACAGCAGAAGTGAAATTCAGAGGTATTAGATTCAGGTTTTATTTGGGTCACAAGGTTCAGCCTCTATGTCTCAATGGCTCACAGGGAGAACTGATTACCTGTCAGACATGCTCTGTAATTCTTAAGCCCTGCATTAAGGTGACTGACTCTTATCAAATTGTTGGTAGTAATAGACTATCTGGGTCCACAGGAAAAAGAGGATTGCTTTCTATTTTATGTATCTGAATGAAAAACTGATTTAAATGCTGTCAAGGGGAAAGGGTTCAGATCACAGTCCAACATGGGGGAGGAATCTAATCAAGTCCAAGTGAACTGCATTATGAAAAAATACAGGCCGCTAAAGTGCACCACAATAAAAAGCTCCCATGCTCCAGAAACACTAGACAAAACATATTTCTCCCATCAGTACTCATCTAGATACTTCCAGATGAAAAAAACCAAGCAAACAAACTGTCCACAGCTTCGCATCCTGACACTTCGTGTTCTGCCAGAGAATTGCTAATAACGAAATCAATACACTGCAAATTGTGTTTGGTTTCTCTCTTTGATGTACCACAGGCTTCGAGGAACAGCTGACAGTGTCGCTGTGAAGTCAAGAGATAAAAGACAGATGTATTTGACTTGATAAATGATCTGAATTTACAAGAGTGAAAGTTTCTTTTATTCTTATTTATTCTTAAGCTTATGTGGCACAAATCCTACTGATATAAAACTCTCTTGGATTTTTTTTCTTTCTCCTTTGTCAACACTAGAAAAAAAAATACAGCTCATTCCAGCTCCTTCCTGTAAGGTTCAACAGTTTTAGATAATTATGCTATAAAACTGACACCATCCTACAAAATCTGGGCAGCAAATGTTTGCATAAAACTGTCCTGCTAAAGATAATTACTGCACTCCAATGTTTTAGAGTACAAATATCAAGCAGGAGGCTGAAAGCAATTTGTCGGCACCTATAATAAAACACTGTCAAACTGGAATGCTTTGTGCTTGTGTCTGTAGGAGTTGGCCAGCCTTGAACACACACAGCCAGCGCCTTCCAGGATCCATAATGAAAATAAGCTTGTACTAGTGTCTGTATTAACTGTGCACTGATTATAAATTTCTGGTGGTGAGATCAGAATGGGTGCTGGGTTTTCTCTGCCTCGCCACATGTGGAAAGACAAGCCTCAGATACTACAGTAGGATCAGTATGGTGAGCAGCTCAGCCGGGCATACAGATGAAGGACATGAACAAAAGCTTCTTATGAGAGAGGCTTTTTTAAATTCATATGCAGCACTCAGCATTTTCTGTGATTACATTATTGTATTATTGTGACCGATGTATAATGCCCACAAGCATCAGTCGCATTTAATGTAGCTGATCGAGTTGGAATTAATTTCAAGTACTTCTGGATGTTGGTGGATCAATAATAAATTAGAATTCGATATCGTTTTAAAAGTCTTTGAATGCATTTCAGTGGAATACAAAATTTTCAGGAAAACGATGACAGGAAAAGAACTGAAAGATTGTCTAAAATTGATGTAATTATGTAGTAGAAATGTAGCCGCTGATTGATTCATGTTTTAAAAAATGTAAGGTGCCCAGTATATAAGTCAAGAACTACCTCAATACATTTAAATAAGATCAAGAGCCTATTTAGAACTTTTACTGTACTGTAGACCATATTGTGATATTTTAACAGTCATATTAAATAAATATTGCTGACATTTTGTTTATACATTTATAGTGACCAGAGGATTCGCTTACTGGCAGAAATATACTGGCTGGCCAATTTATTAGGTGCTCACCTGCTTAATTGCTCATTAACAAATTATTTAATCACATGGCAGCAAATCAGTGCACTTAGGTATGTAGACATGGTCAAGATGACCTGCTGGAGTTCAAACATCAGAAAGGGAAAAAAAGGTGATGAAAGTGACTTAGAAACTGGCACGGGTGTTGGCGCCAGACAGACTGGTCTGAGTATGTCAGAAACTGCTGATCTACTGGGAACCATCTCTACGGTTTACAGAGAATGGTCTGAAAGAGAGAAAATATCAATTGAGCAGCAGTTCTCCAAACAAAAATGTCTTCTTCTAGTTCATTATGCAGAAGAGCATCTTTGGATGCTGAATATGTCGAACCTTGAAGCAGATGGACTACAGCAGCAGAAGACCACACCAGGTGCAACTCTTATCAACTAAGAGCAAGAAACTGAAGTTTGGAAAAACATTGCCTGGTCTGATGAGTCTTTGAACATGAAAGCATTGAGTCTCAGTTGTTCAGGCTTGTGGTGGTAGAAAATGGCATGGGGAGAACTTTCCTAGCACAGTTTGGGATCCTTAGAAAAACGCGATAATAACACAAAGAATGTCTTAAAGCTCAGATCATTTCAAAAATTTTCTTGAGCATGACTCATTAAATAGTTTCCACACTCACCAAATTTCAATCCAGTAAAGCACATTTGGGATGTGGTGGATGGGCAGCAAATCTGCAGCAACTGTGTGATGCTATCATGTCAATATCGACCAAAGTCTCTGAGGAGTGTTTCCAGTACATTGTATAATAAATGCCGTACTATCACTGGTGGAACTGTACAGTGTTTTTATATTTGAGTGGCAATTCTCCAGAACTGCATATTGTATATTATATATTTCTATTTCTAATCAGTACTCATTTTATGTTTCCTAGACAACGACTCATACTGACTTCGGTGATCACCTGACTTTCCATACTTCATCATGAAGTACTATGGGGTCAAGTTATGAAAACAAATTTACCTTTTATTGGTGTAAATGTCTTTTGCCTTTATAAATGCACTTTTTACTTTTTTATATGGCAGAATTTAGTCATTTACAACAAATTATTATGTGGAGCCCTCGCCTATGGGTCGCACATCTCTGGGGGCATTAGGACCCCACTTTGAGAACCAGTAATATAGTTTTCAGACACTCTACCAGCTTCACTCAGTAATTCTCTGCTGCTTCAGGTAACTGCTTTGTGTTTTAACATATATACAAGCTTTATTAGATATCAGACTGGTTGCATTGGTGATGACTAAGTCAGGAGTGACAGGAAACTGGCCTCTCAGCGTTATAGCTAGTTGTGTCAACACCTTCCTTTTCTCCTTACTTGCAAAGTGGCACTTCACAATGTTTATATAAAGCTTCTTGTATGAGTGAGCATCCCTACCGTCTTCACCGTGAGACCTTTATGAGCCATAAGGCTTCTGTTCTACAGCTTGTATGTACTCTTCTGAGTTACATAACACAGTCTCAAGTCTTACTTTTACAAGTTTTCCAGTTGTCATATTTGCAGCACAACTTCTTCTCAGCTCAGAAATCCTGCATCATTTTTCTTGGGAAGGTTGGAAATATAAGTGACATGAATATATTCACAAGAGTCAGGAAAACCAAGAAGCTAAAGCACAGCCTATATCAACTGTGGGTTTTAAATTTATACCAGCCTGCCAATCAGAGGGAAGTCAAGGGTGGAATTGGAACTGGCAGCAAATTCAAATTCACACTGTCACAGCATAAAGGAGGCTGTGCCGCAGGCTCTCTCTCAACCTACTGTCTCTCACAGTCAAGTCCTGCACTTGTTAAATCTTTTGACAAGAGGTATTATCTTCAAAGTGAAGATCTGCAGGCTTGAGATTTTTTCTCAGGCACAGTAAACCCCAAGGATTCCCTTACAAAACGGAGATTTTAAGTAATAAAACCCCTAAGTTACACACTATGGGGCACTGTGATAGATTGGTAATTACAAAAGCTGTAATATTTAAAAAAATTAAGAACATATCAATATTATCAATAATAATAATAAGTCATATAATGCAGTCTGTGTCCCCAACCCTCCTCCTGACATTTCAGCTGATGGTTATAGACTCTCTCCATCTCCTGACAAAATGTTCGTGAAATTAATTTGACAGAAAAAAAGAAGATGAATGACCAGAGGATGAATCCTATTTATTCTTGTTCCAGTTGATAATAGAAATAGATAATATAGTTGGTTGGTTTGGTCCAGGTCTTGTGCCACCAAGCAAAGATTCACTTACTGGCAGAAATACACTGGCTGGCCAATTTGTTAGATATACCTGCTCACTTGTTCATCAACACAAATATTTAATCACATGGCAGCAAATTAGTGCATTTGTTATGTAGAAAGAAATGCTATAGATGAATTTGACTGTTTAATTATCTGTTGAAATTGTGATAGTGTTAATTCTTGATTATTGTTTTTGTTCAAATGATCTCAGGCTGTATCAGAAACCTTCCAGGTCTTAAAAGTAAAGTCTGTTTGGAAGTGTCTTAGAGCTACACTCTTTTCAATAATCAGCAGGGGGTAAATTCCCCTAGTTGCAGCTGGATAGAAGTCTCTCATTGAAACCTGATCCATGCCTTCAGTAAAAAGTTTCCTGATGAAGCCTTAATTGCTCATTTCAAGTTTTACTTAGTAAATCATGAATTTTATTTTGGAACTTATGGTCCCTATCAATGTCCAGAAGAATGAGAGCGGGGTATGTTGGCAATGAGTGTTTATACACTCACTTGGCACTTTATTAGGTATACCATGCTAAAACTTTGTTGGACCCACTTTTGCCTTCAGAACTGCCTAAGTTCTTCGTGGCTTTGATTCAACAATTAGGTGCCAAGAAAATATCCCCCACACATTACACCACAACCAGGTTTGTTTTACCTGAACAAAACGTCACTGCAAAAATCAAAACACCTCATCACGTAATGATTTTGAAATCTTCTGTTCTGAGTGTGAGTTGTAGCCTGTTCTTAGCGGACAGGATTGGCACACGGTATGGTCTTCTGCTGCTCTAGCCTACCTGGTTCAAGGTTCAATGTGCTCATTTTATGTGAGATGGTTTTGCATTAAGGTCCCTGTAGATCAACAGTTTCTGAAATACTCCACCAATACTAACAATCATGCCACATTCAAAGACTCTTAAAACACCTTTTTTCCCCATTCTAATGCTCAACTTGAACTTCAGCAGGTCATCTTGACCATATCTACATGCCTAAATGCATTAAGTTGCTGCCATGTGACTGGCTGATTAAATATTTGCATTAACAAGGAGTTGAACAGGTGTACCTAATGAAGTGACCAGTCATGCGTACATCCTAAACCTAAATTTTATTATTAAACAAGTTGGGGTATTAGTCAACAAAAATTTGAATTTATTCCCCCAAAAATTAGCCCAATTAAGCCCAGAAATCAAGACCCATCAATGTTTGTGTAAAGATGTGTAGCTTTAGTGTTTTTGCACATGGGACTGGACCATTTTCAATGAAGGCTATTTTTCACCACTCTTAAAACTCAAACTCTTAAAAGATACATATTTAAATAATGGAAAAAAAAAGAAAGTCAGTACTGACAGTACTATTTTTTGCATTACATGAACATAATATTGGTTGTAAGTGGGCACAAACTTGAGAAAACATATTGAATTATCTGTAATTCTTTAGCATTGTTTGATGATTCAGTAAACAACCTCCATAATGTTAGTTTGTGTAATTCTTAAACCACAGTCGCTAAGATTTGTGTGCACGGAGCATTGTTTAATTGGCACAACAGGAGCTGTGTACAGTGTTGTTATTCTGGGTAATCTCACAGGATGCTGGGAGGTATCAGAACCCATGTTTCCTTGAACCGGGCCATATTACACGGATCTGCAAAGACACAGTGCTCTCTTAAAACAAACCTTCTTAAAGGTGGAATTAAAATTAAAAGATTTTCCTTGGCATATTTGTCTAATGTGGTGTAGTGCTGTGGAGAAATGTGAATGTTCTAAATAGTAAATCCTAATTAAAAAAATCTGCATTTTAAAGAATATTTTCCAGGTGGAACTATAAGTAGTATCCCCTTGCCTGTGGATATTATTCATCTATGTCCCTCTGTCCCTTCTAAGCCATATTTTTAGAGCGCTTTCCTTGGAGACATTATTGTCTCTGGACCTGGCATTTAATTATAAAAAGAATAATTAAAATGATGCATACAAGAAGCTGCACTTGTGCCTGAGATCAACTGGTGGCTCTGTGCTGATAAGTCCCCTTAAGTGACAAGAAAACGCCGCAGAAGCAGTTGCTTGACAGTACGCAAGTGTCTCCTCCTGCAAAAGCTGATTGTCCCATCACATGTACAACATGCTGATAATGCATCCATCACAGCCAAGATGGAGCTCCATTTCAGCCTAATCACACCCAGCAGCTGCCAGGGTTGTCTACCCTTGCAGCCACCTTCTCTTTGCATCAAGAACAAACATCAGCCCCGATACTTCACAGACAACATCACATATGACTTTAATGAGGCTCACTTTCAACACAAATAGTCCTCTTTTCCTCCTGTTTCTGTTTACGTTTAGCCAAAGAAAGAGGACACGGTAGACTGCATTTATCACATCCTCACACTCAAATATCATGTATGTGTGTGTACAGTAACAATAACTCCTTCCACCCACACACTACCCCCTCCCGCCCCCCTCCCCTTCTGAAAACCACAACCACCACCTCACACACACTGATCCAGCGCCTTCAGTGGCTCACGTGCCACAGCACACTCCGCTGAATCCCACGCTTCAGAGGAAAAATTCCCCCCGCACTGAAGTCCAGGGGGGCAGCAGAGTGTGGGGGTGTTATTAAGCTTTCAGAGAAACAGAGGATGTTACGCCTTATCAATGTGATGATGCAGACTTAATTAGTAAAGATGAAGTAGCAATACTGCTGGAATGCAGTCGTGATTTGGAAGAATGAGATCAGAATCAGGCACGAGAACTCATATTAATCTCTGTTTTAATAATGACTTTGGCAGGTTTAGTTAGGTGATTTGGTGAAAAGTCAGATTCATGCCTCTTAATTGTGTACCTTATATGCTCTTTAGTGCAGTATTTGTATGCTTCTTTCACCTTGATTATGTTGTCTATCTTGTATTTATTGTCAAGATAATTCCAAGTCTCCTTTTACAAGAGTCCTGAAGGAGAGTTTAAACAGGGAAAAAGCCGTTTTATGGCTTTTGTGAGTTTAACATTTACAATAATCCATAACAAACATTATTTTTTTATTGTTGAAAAAAAACCCAAGCACGCTTATTTTGACCACATCTGTCATTTCCCGTTAAATTAGCTTAATAATTTCTCATTTTAGCTGTAACTAATGCTTATTTTCTTTTACTTTTACACAGAAGAGGAGAGAGATCAAGTAGCCCACACACTGTGCAGTGTGTGCGGAGGGGTGATGCCTCGGGAGCGCATCACAGGACACAAAACCCCACTGCAAGACGCAGTGTCAGAAGAGAGCAGCTTTGGCAAGAGAGCTTGTTTTCTGTAGATTAGAGTGGAGAGAAAGAAGGAAGTTAGTCCGTTAAAAAACTAACAAACATAGGTTTTTATCATGTCGGAATCCTCCTGAATATCTTTGCCGAAGAGGAAACAATGTAGTTGAAAGAAAGGGGAATCTCCACCGGTGAAGAGATCCGGGGATGCATGGACACGGTTACGGGTGATTAGTGTAATTTTGCAGCTGCAAAAGACTGGATATGCGCAGAAAAAGCGGGGAGAAGTGAGTTTCGGGTGTCCACAGGATGGACACTGCGGAGGTAATTCTCTCGGTGCTGGTGGTTGTGATTATTATAGTGTCGCTGCTGTCCAACGTCCTGGTGCTGATCTGCTTTCTGTACAACCCGGAGATCCGCAAGCAAGTCCCCGGTCTGTTCAACCTCAACCTCACCTTCTGCAACTTGTTGCTGACCGTCTCCAACATGCCGCTCACTTTGGTGGGACTTGTCAGTAAAGCTCAGCCGGGGGGAGATGGCTTCTGCCAGATCGTGGGCTTCTTGGAGACTTTCCTGTCTACGAACTCGATGCTGAGCATGGCAGCTCTGAGCATCGACAGGTGGATCGCGGTGGTGTTCCCCCTGAGGTACCACTCCAAAATGCGCCACAAAGACGCGGCTTTTGTGCTCGGGTACACGTGGGCGCACTCCATGTCCTTCTCCACGGTGGCAGCCTGCCTCTCCTGGGTTGGATACCACCGGCTTTACGCATCCTGCACCCTGTCCAACCCCAGAGCGAGCAGTCGGACACAGTTTGTCGTCTTCACCATCTTTTTCCACTCTTTCACTTTTCTTCTGTCTTTCATAGTATTATGTGTCACATACCTCAAAGTACTTAAAGTAGCAAGGTTTCACTGTAAGAGGATCGACGTTATTACAATGCAAACTTTGGTGCTTCTAGTGGATATACACCCCAGGTGAGCTACTTTAAGTTATCAATCCTGCAACTATAACGTTATATGGTATAGCAATCTGGTACCTTTATATCTATAAAGATTGAAATGTATTCAAAAATTAGTTAGAAGAAAGGATTTAGTCTCTTTCGTTCTCCTCTCTAAAACAGCGAATCTTACATTTGAATTGAGTCCTCGCTCAAAATCTAATATAACTGAAATGTCATCCAGAGTGATTGCTTTATTCTGTCTCCATGCAGAATAGCTCAAATAGAAATACTATACAATCTCTGTGTGTGTGTGTGTGTGGTTGCATAGCTTACTGTAGATTGTAAATCCTGTTATTACTCACACAGATTACCTCTATTTCATAAAAAAAAAAATTTCACAAAGCAATGTGTCACCATGGCATCACAGCTGAGGTGCACTCAGGTATCACACAAAGTCATACATGCACAGAGAAAATGATTAAACTGAAATTCTTAAAAGGGAGATCTCCACTTTGAGCCTTTAAGTTGACCCGGTTGATTTACCTGAACTCACCCTATACTGGATCTCCCTTTGCTTTACCCCTACATGACACCCACTCCCTGTTGTCTTATATTAACCCACTTTGTGGGCATCCCTCTTTATGTGTCTGTGCTTGTAGTGTTCGTCAGCGTTGTCTGGAGGAGCAGAAGAGGCGACGACAGAGAGCAACAAGGAAGATCAGCACCTTTATCGGCACCTTCATGCTCTGCTTTGCTCCCTATGTGATCACAAGGTGAGTGGTAGAGAGACTGTTTGACCAGAGGGAATCCATGCTGGACCACCATGCAGTGTATGCAACCCTTGGATACCTCCTTGCTCTCCAGTCGCAGCTACCCATATCCCTGCCCTCCTGCTTCCTTTCTCTCTCCCCTCCGCTTCCTCCCCACACTGGACAGAGCTGGAAGATGAGATTGGCTGACCTTGTGATAAGTAATATGCCTCTGCTCTGCTGTTGCTGCTGCTGCATTAGCACTTTTTCTCTTCAAGTTCGCGGGGTGCATATCAGTTTGTCAGGTAGAATCCACTCACATCAATCACTGAACAAAGACAGGATACCAAATAAGGCCTGTAGTGAGTGAGACACATAAGTCATCGGCTTGCTGTCATGTGAGACATTTACTTTAATACAGTCAGACCCACAAGTATTTGGACAATGAGAATCTGTCCACCACCATAATAGAATTGAAATCAAACAATCAAGATTGTTGTGATTGAAGTGCAGAATTTCAACTTTAGATGAAGAGATTTGACAAAAGAATCTTTATACATACCCGCTGCAACGTAAAGAGGTTGCTGTAAAATCTACAGCAACTAGATGGCAGCTGGATGCCAGTAACTTACTGTAAATAAAACTCACAGTAGAAAAAATAGAAGTAGAAGTGATCTGAATTAAATACAGTAGGCTTTCACAGTAACCTGTTCTTCTATGTGGACAACAAATGCTCCTAATTTATTGTGTTATCAGTGGTTAACAAAGCAGAGCTGCAAAAGTAGGTATGGCCCCAAATTACTTTGTCATATCACCTCAGCCATGGGCATGAGTTCTGGAGATTTCCTTTCTCCCGGAAAAGCAGTTTTGCCCTCCTAACAATGTAACTGTAAATATAATTACAGTAGCCTATGTAATGTTACATCATGAGATAATATGTGCTGAAAGCTCTTGTGCTAAGTGTGTATGTGTGTACGATAAACAAAGCTTTTGAAAAATGGACTCTGCTTAAAATTGCTTTGGTCCACTGCCTACCATTTCCCTAACATTTTTATTTCTTCTACATAATGGGATGAAACCTACTAGCTGAATCTTCAACCAGTTTCCAAGATTCAGTTTGGGGTATTCATTTCATGCTAAATTTTCTGATTTCCCATGATCCTCTGCTTCACGGAGTTCTAGTTTCCTCTGTGTTAACTCATGTGAAAAATCTAGAAAACACCTTTGCATTTGTGTGGCGCTGTGACCGACTTACACTCTTTGGTTCTGTGGAGTGTGTGTGGACAAATAACAGGGATGGCTACCAGCCCATGTAAGGCCTGTGGTAATACGCTGACAGAGCTCTATTTTGGATGGCCTAATCATACAGAGTGCGAGTGTAGAGAATCAGCGGCTTTTACACAGCTTTATGATGGTTTAATAGCTTGCACTTCACATAAATGTGTGTAAAAGTAAAAACAAGTTAGGAGTGCCATCAACTGCTTTGAGATGCAGACCTCACAAGACTGTAAAGCTTATTAAGAGCTGCTTTAAATTAAATATTTATATTATATTATGCACTAATGAGTTGGTGGGGTTTTTTTTTCCCAGACTGGAAGAATTCACTGTCTAACATTTTCTGCTTAGTCTTAAGTCTAATCTGGTTGTCAGTTACAATCAAACTTTGTTCCCAGACACTCATTACCGCTTATCTGTTTTACTCTTCTTTTGTCTTTTCTGGCTTTAAATACTGCTGACTGCAAATTAGAAATGAAATGAAATATAGCCTCACACTGTAAATTCACATTCACGAGAGAAAGACAGGGAAATCTTGTACTGTCATTTGACAGCTACCTACATTTTATCTTGTGGGTGGATGAGAAAAATAACTTTATACAAATATGTGCTTATTGGGATGGCTGTATTTATACAGAAGCAGAACATTTTCGTAAGTAACTCCCTGCTTACTATTGGGGGAAAAAATAGAACAGTGTGTTTCAAATGTATTTCTGTTTCTGCACAATAAGCTTAAGGCATGCATGTCTTTTCCAGCATGTTGACTTGCCTTTCTACCACTCTCTCTCTCACCACCCTCTCTTTATGCTTCCCTGCAGGATCGTGGAGTTATTTCCAGCGGTGCCTATCAACCCTCACTGGGGAATTGTCTCCAAGTGCTTAGCTTACAGCAAGGCAGCTTGCGACCCATTTGTGTACTCCCTCCTCCGACACCAGTACAAGAAGACATGCACTGACATCATCAACAAGCTGCTGAAGCGCAGCTCCTTGAACGCGTCCGGACGTCGGCATGAGAGCCAGGTGAACAGCATACCCACCGTGGAGTGACCGGCATTGCCCCGATGGGAAGGTTAACCCAGCAACTGTCAGGGAAATAAGAACCTAGTTTACTGTCGATGAAAAAGTGGAATAAATTTTGGTAGTTCCTGTCCATATCTGCTTGAATTTGGTCTACAAAAAAAGGAAAGAAAACAGAACAGACAAGGTCAAATCCCTGTACAGGAATACCACTACGCTTTCATACCGAGTGCCCAGAACAGCAAATCAGTGCAGTGAACTTGCTGTGAGGACAACAAAGAGCAGCAGATTCCATGCCCACCTGGAGAGACAGATGTGCTTACCCAGGATGAATGGCCACCTAAAAGTATTATTATTTTAGGGTAGCTTTCAGTGAGATATGAGATACAGTTTATTATATACTGATTTTGCAGTGTGTCTGTTTGTTTTGACATAACTGTAATATTCATTTTATCTTAAAAAAAAGGGGGTTGGCTGTATGTCTGTTTTAGTCGGTACAAAGTGTTTGCAGTAATTTATACATTAATTTTGTATGTAGCACTGAAGACTAGTCTAACCAAAACTTGACAAAGTAGAAGAACAAGTTCCCAAATTGTATTGCAGATGAAAACATAAAGTAGATTGTGCACAGTGCACAGGGCGGCTCAGGTATAGCCCAGTCCGAATTAAGCAAATTCTTTGGGTATTTTTATTTTTTAGTATATTATCTGGCCACTGGACGGAAATATATTTTGTTTTATATGTATTGGCATTGTTTGTGCTTTAGCACCCATTTTTAAGGACTTACTGATCTGTCCAAGCAGAGTTTTAACAGTAAGAAAAAACCTTCAAACCGACTGCCTTTGCTGTCATGACTGATGTGTGGCCCTCAGGTTGTTTAGTCAAGTGAAGCATGATCAACTGTACTTGCCTGGGTTTGTACTCACAGTCACAAGTGACCCGTAGAGACTGCTCAATGCTTTTTCACACATACAGGAAGGAAAATACACGGGATATGTCTTTTGGCAAAACGATGAGATGATTTAATAGAGATGACAGCCACGGACACAAGAAAATCTTAGAACAAAGCACCTCTGGATGCAGAAATAATCAGTTTGAATAGGTAAAGTCAAAATGAAAAATCTCTGAACAGCTAAGGCCAAGTAAATGCGCAATGGTGATAGTTGAGAGCACTTTTACCACATAATATTATTAAAATCAGTCTGAATTTCTGAATATGCTCAAAACTAGGTAAGCTAATCCAAGCTAAGCTAGGGTTAATAACTTGGACTCCAAAACTGAATGATCCTAGTCTTTGATTCCTACTAGTCTTTTTTTTTTTTCTTAGACTACCTGCGGCAGTAGGTTTGCCAACTACTTTGCCAGGAAGTCAGCTACAGGTGAGAGCTAGCAGTGATAATAGATAAGTGGGCAGCTAAGCTACTAACACAGATATTAGATACTGATACTAATGCAAGGACTAATGGAAGGACTCAATTGTATTCATAAATATAGCATATTATTGTCTTTTCTGATAAATAGTTTTTTCTTTTAAATAATCACCTGAAAGCAGTAGAAGGCAGATGAAAATCATCCAGTGCCACTTATATTTGCATAAAGCTTTGGCAAATGATGGTGAAAGGCACCGAATAGAAATGATTATGACCTTATAAACTTCATGTCTCTAACAACACCAGGCTACCAGTTGGACCCTAACTCTAACCCACCTACCCCACTAACCCTACACAGTCCAGCTGGAAGCAAAATAATGAAGCCAGATAAAATTTTACTCAAAATACACTACTGATACTACAAAAGTTGTTTCCTTTTTTTCT
>VUQG01027427.1:37748-56632 GCA_015106755.1 Etia nguti | reverse complement strand
ACAAAAAAAACAAAAATTTTTTCTTTTTTTTTTTGGTAAAAAAAAAAAAAAAAAAAAAGTTTTAAGCATTATAGAATTATTTTGTTGGTTTGGTCCATTAAATCTGAGAAAACATCCAAAGATATTGAATTTGATTTTATAGAAGACTTTTATGGAAGACTATAGAAAACCAGTTAGATTTATTTGTTTACAGTACATTTTTATTTTTTTGTTTTTAATTTTTAGCCGATCTGGAAACAAAATGCATTAAACTGTACATCTGAAAATGCAGTGCCAAAATTACTGATGATGCCCAGTGAGCCAAATATAAGGAGATGTAATTAATTTTCTAAAAGCAGAAAAGAAAAGAAGTGCAGACTATTTTATGTAAGGTGTAACGATTCATGATTTTACGAAGGAGAAACAGTTGTCTTGACTATATCATGCATTGTACGACACTCCAAGACAGCCGATGCCTTAAATTCTGTAATATGTTAGTTTTAAGTTTTTCAGACATATAGATATCTAGAACTATATCAATAATGGTCTCATTCACTTCTGTTCATCAGCGTTACTCCAAATCTGCTTCCGTTTTGTTATCCTCTAATTCTGATTTCCTGAAGTTATCACTCTCCCACATTAAATGTTTCTCATAAATGATGACTAAAATGAAACATAAAAGGATACATGTTGACATATTTAGATGAAAGGCAATGTGAAAAGTATTTTTGGGTCTTTTTATATATGTAAATGTAATTTATTGAGACAATTTATTGTATGTCTGAGTTTTACAGAATGTGATGCTACAAATGCAAATGAAGTTTAACCTATTGTGGATAGGTGGCAATGAGTGGAGTGTAATATACCTCATTTTGTTTATCAGTGACTGACCTGACTGCCTAAAGTGTTTTGTTATGTACCTCCTGATTTATCAGACCATGGCTCGATGCTGCTGCTGCTGCTGCTAAAGATGGCTAAGATGACAAACTGATGATGTGGGTGGTGATGGGATGATTGCTGTTTCCATATTTTTTTTTAAAGATTGTAATTGTTATGTTGGTAAAAATGACAAAGATGACTGTTTTAGATTTTAACCATGATGATTAAACTGATGACAACTGTTGTTGATGCGACAACAAAACAATGCTTACTCTTATACTCACACATAGAAACACAGCTCACACTCGTGTATATAACTTTAGTTCTATTCGACATAATGGATAAGATGAATGGATAAGAGGTCTTCATGAAGCTTCTCAAGCTCTCGTAATGGAGTCTTTGTGTCTTCGTTCACAGACATAACACTAGTGCATCTTAAAAAAATGAATATTGTGAAAAAGTCCAAATTTTGGGGGATTTAATTCAAAAAGGTAAAATTCACACAGTGAAGTAATTCAAACCATGGTTTATAACTCGTGACAATCAGAAACCCAGTATCTCAAATTACTAGAACATTTCATTTAGTGTTTTGAGTATATTGCTTTTCAGACAGTGTCTTATTCGCTACATGCAACCACAATCACAGGAAAGACTGCAGACTTTGCAGTTGTTCAGATGAAGATCGTTGACACTCTCCACAAAGCACCACAGAAGGTCAGTGCTGAAAAGGCTGGCTTTTTGCAGAGTGCTGTATCAAAGCATATTAATGGAAAGTTGACCGGAATCGAAAAGCGCAGAGGGAAAAAGGTGCACAATCAACAGGGATGACCGCAGCCTTAAGAGGACTGACTTGCAAGGTTGATTCAAGAACTTGTAGAAGGTTTACAAGGAGTGGACTGAGGATTGTGTCAGTGGATGAAAGGAGCTACAACTGATGCATTCCTAATATCAAGGCACACCTGAACCAGAGATGTCAGAAGGGTCTTACCTGGGCTGAGGAGAAAAAGAACTGCACTGTTGCTCAGTGGTCCAAAGTCTTTGAGTTGCTGGAGTTGGTGTTGGTGTCGGTCGGCCCATTCTATCTTATCAGGAGCCATATTTCTTTCCTTCTTTTTTCCTCTTTTTTCTTTAACTTTCTGCTTTAGCAATAACAAGCAATAACTATTTAGTCAATAGACATAGGCCTTCTGTCTTGCTGTACCACAGCTCAAATGAGTTGTGCTGTCACCAAGTGCTTTGACTTTAGGTAAAATGATTCAACACCCAAGTTTATTTAAAAAGCTTTAAAGGGACAATTATCTGTTTGCTAGAAAAGCAGCTTTCCCCCCCAAAATAAACTGCACTGGTTCTGCATTAAGAACTGTGTCACCCAAAAACATTGGCAGGTCTTTCTGTTTTATGCATTTTTACGAATTTTTTTATTTAGGGTCTTCTCAAGATATTCAGTAAAAAGGATGAAATTATGCAACTTTACCATTCAAAGGTTTATGCAGGGAGACTGTTCAGGTGCAATGTATCTATGGTTTAGTTATAAATCAGTGCCTTGAGTCTCAAATCTTTTTAGATTTTGAGAATGCATCTGTGTTGGACAGAAAGGGAAAAAATGCAAGGGTTTGACGAGATGACTGTCATGTATCTGCGGCAATTCAGACTGTTACCACGAGCAATCAGTCTGAGTCACAGGGATGCCATTTTTTCTGTTCACACCACAATGCAGGTGGTAATGAAACAGCACCAGCTGACAGAGAAGGGCCTGGCTGTAAAACACTGATATTCTGTACACTGATTACCACCCCAGGAGCCAGTCATTATCTACAGGTGGGTGGCACTGACCATCTAACACCGTTTAATGGTGGTTGGCTTCAGCCCACTCAGGCTCCCTTCAGTGAGAAATAAACCACAACCCAAAGTGAAAAGTAGACACCTCACACTACAAAACAGAAGAAAATGTTGGGATTTTTTTTTTCTCCATACGACCCTTTCGTTTGGGACTGGAATAACAATAGGTTAGGTTCAGAACCTATGCCTTGATCTCTAGTCCTTTGATTTTTTAATTTTTTTATTTGATGCAACAGAGGTATGATTTGTAAAACTCAATTCTTATGCTGTAAAGTGGTCTAATACATATAGCACAGCTGAATCTTACAGTATAAAACAGTAGAATAACATCGCTTTTGGACTGGTACAAGAAAGATCAATAACAGCAAGTGTGAATATTAAACTCCAAAATTCCAACTAAATGGACTATATGGACTAAAAAATGTGCGACACATATTCTCACTATGCTGCTATGTGTGGCTGCTGCATGAATGTACTGTCACTGAAACGATTTGTGTGTTTGGCTTTTTTTGTTTCTTTGTTTTTTACTTTGTTTTTTGTTTTGTTTTTTACATCCTTACACATGCTTTCACTTATTTGTCGGATTACACTTTTTCAAAGCAGCCCATTGGACAAAAACATGAAGTGCTTTATTAGCAAGGTGTGCCCAGAGGTGTATCAAACAGATATACAAATCTGCTAATGAGCATCAATAACATACCAATAAAATAAAATAATTTCACTAACACTTGTAAACTTGTAACTTAGGTTATAATGAACCATACAGCAATTATTTCTCAGATTACTGCACTGAAAATGTTCCTAAAGGTACCAAACAGCTAGCAGTCAGCTAGCAGCCAACCTGCCAATCAAAGCTGACCTACTTCTAATAATAGATCCTGCACAGTGTAGAGCCTTTGAATTAAATTGTTATTTAAACAAAAAATCTGTTACCTTATAGTTTTCACAAAGGTGGTAATTAGCTATAATGACCAAAGTGGTTTTTGTTCCCATCTTGAATACACCATATTGCTAAAAGTATTCACTCACTGATCCACATCATTGAATTCAGGTTTTCCGGTCCCTTCAATGGTCAAGTACCTAGGCTCGCTGTCAGGAGTGAAGTCTTGTGTAGTACCTGTGCAGCAAGTCCACTCATGAAATCTCCTTGCTACTAAATATTCAACATTCAACTTTTAGTTGTATTATAAAGTGAAAGCAGTTGGGAATGACAGCAACTCAGTCACAAAGTGATGGGCCAGAGCGCATTCTGAGGCAGTAAGTGGGCAGAGGTTGGCAACTTTCTGCAGAGTCAATCACTACATACCTCCTAAAATTCATGTGGCATTCTGATTAGGCCAAGAACAGTGTGTAGCGAGCTTCATGGGATGGGTTTCCATGGCTGAGCAGTTACATCCAACCCTGACATCACCAAGCACAATCCAAAGTTTCGGATGCACTGGATTCTAGAGCAGTGGAGACGTCTTCTCTGGAGTGATGAATCACACATCTGCACCTGGCAGCCTGGGTTTGTTGGTTGCCAGGAGAACAGTACTCGTCTGCATTGACTGCATTGTACCAAGTGTAAAGTTTGTTCGGAGGGAGAATATGGAGTGGGGTTGTTTTTCATGACTTGGTCTCAGCCCCTTAGTTCCAGTGAAAGGAACTCTGCTTCAGCATACCAACACATTTTGGACAATTTCATGCTCCCAACTTTGTGGGAACAGTTTGAGGACGGCCCTTCCTATTCCAACATGACTGTGCACCAGTGCACAAAGCAAGGTCCATAGAGACATGGATGAGGACCCTTCTAATGAATTAGAGTGAGCCAAGCCTTCTCTTCCAGTATCAGTATTTGACCTGACAAACGCACTTCTGGAAGAATGGGGAAAAATTCCTATAAATGCACTCTTAAGCATTGTGGGAAGCCTTCCCATAAAAGTCGAAGCTGCAAAGGATGGTCCAACATCATATTAAACCATATGAATTAAGAATGGCATGTCAATAAAGTTCATATGTATTTGAATGCAGACAAACAAATACTTTCCGTTCTCGATTTGTGCATTCAAATAAAGGGATTGACCACTGACACGGATCTAGCAAAAAGCATTAAAAGGCATTTATACATTTTTCCTTAAGCTCACCTGACTATCATCCCTGAAAGTGACATTAAGTACAGTGGCCTAAAAAACCTCCCAAGTATAGACATATAAGATTTTACTGACTACAGATCTTTCAGAAGACCATCTGTGTGTGATCACTCCCTGCATTGTGGGAGTGGCTGCAGTTGGTTTGCTCATAACCTGTGACATCTGTGCTGGAGCTGCTACAGTTTAAAAAGTGTATCTCACCGGGTGGTAACCTCTTCTTGAAGTTTTGTTTTGTTTTGTTTTGCAACCTCCCACACGAGACTCCACCACTAGTCTGCTCAGTAAGAGGCCAAATCTAAAATCAAAGTTGCTCTGCAAATTGTGATGCCTTCTTCCAGAATAATGTGGCCATTACAGCTTTGTTTAAAACTTTTCAGTTGTCTGACTGCTCATGTTTCTTGCTTCATCAGACTTTGTATTATATTTTCAAATTGGCATTTACTTTCTTAAACAAGCTATGTAGCATATGACCAGGCCTGAAAACTAAAGCCAACACAGATTTGAATGAAACTTGAATTTCCCTCATGGTTTGATTGAAACAACTAAATGAGACTTTCTGAAATATTTGTGTTATGCTCATTAAGGAAATGTAAATACGGTATAATGTGTCCGGTAAAATGAATCCAGAGTTTACAAAACTTCACAACCACCATCTCTTCTCTGACGTGCTTGTCGCTATTAGATCAAAACCAGTGTTTAATCTGTCTCTGAGGCTCCAGAGAAGCAGAGGGGAGACAGGTTAAGAGCTGGTTTACCAAAGCTGCGTGACGACTCACTCCTGTTATATCCAGAATGACGCTCTAACACTTCAAAGGCTGGACCGACTTCTGAAGAAGCACTGGCCTTTTAGCTTCTGGCAAGGTCACCTGGTGCTTGTATTTTCCCACACATCTGCACGGTATCACAGCTGCTGGCCACAGCAGCTACACTGCACACACCCTACTTACAGTACAACTCCCCGACCCTCCTACCCTGTCACGATTTACACAGATTTGATCTCACAGGGATAGTCTGCTATCCATATGGAGCAGGTGTCATTAGTTTGTCTTATAAGTTATTACTTTTCATGAACATCACCAGTATTTTATAATCAATGTCCAATGTCCCATTTTTAACAAGTGACTTGCTTCTTTAGGTTGATTCAGCAGCTGTTTGATTTAACATTTACAAATCCAGTAACATGCAAGACAAAGGTAAGGATAGGAATGTAAATTAAGTACAATAATCAGAATTTTTTAACCACATTTCTTCTCTTACAGTAGACCAAAGGGTCTTCTCTTAAATCAATGGCTGAACCCTGGTTCTGATTTGTTACAGAAGCAGCAACAAAAGCTGAGCTGAAGACTTAAAGTTATTAAAAACTTTAAATAGAGGTACAAAGAAGTGTAACTGTTCAACATCTTTATAAAAAAAAAAAGTATGACTAACTATGTAAGACTAATTCACAAATATGGTGATCTTGGTCTGCCAATCAAAAGTAGAATGAAGGCAGAGCCTTCAGTTTTCAGGCCCCTCTTCTCTGAAACCAGCTTCCAGTTTGGATTCGACAGATAGACACAGTCAGGTAACCCTGAATCCTCCCTTAGTTATGCTGCAACAGGTGTAGACTGCTGGGGGATTCCCATGATGCATTGAGTATTTCTTCTTCAGTCACCTTTTTCACTCACTATGTGTTTATACACCTCTCTGCATTTTCCAGCTGATGGGATGTGTAATTATTATAGTTATTATTAATCGCTGGCTCAGACGGCCACCCCTCCCTGAGCCTGGTTCTGCTGCAGGTTTCGTCCTGTTAAAACGGTATTGACTATTGTACTATTGACAGGATAAAATCCAGCTTCTTCTGTTTTTTTTTTATTTTATTTGTAGCAGAAGTAAAACCACTCTGAGTGCTATACAGTAAAAAAATATATATATATTGCCTGGAAGCCCTGTGGTTTGCTTTCAGTGGTTTTAAACTCTCCATCTCCCCATCTGCACATCATATACATCTCTGTTTCACTTGCCATGATATAAATCCGCAGAAAATACATCAAATTAACAAGCTCTGTTCTTCTGTTCTCCAGTGCTCTGAGATGATGACAGGTTTGTGAGCCTCCATTCAATAATCTTTGAAGAATGAGTTAAGAGGCTGAGGTCTTCCTCTAATTGCATGTTGGTCAGACAGAAAGAAGGCTGGTGTTGTTGTCAGAATAATCCAGTGATCTGTAAAAGCCCCAACAGAGTTCTGATAATTAGAGTCTTCCTACCCTGACACTCCTACGATGCACCACTCGCCACTGCAGAAATCAAATTAGATGGTGCTTAAAATTAACCACAGTCATTACTACTACAGTATGTTATGGGACTGAAATGGAGTTCCATCAGGGAGTTTCAGTCAACAGGTGGAAGTAAAATGTGTCTCAATTTGAAAATTAATCATACATATAACCTGCAACATCATAGTGAATCCCTTGTGGCTTAATCAGTTTATGATCTTGCTTGTTTTTTTAGTAGTATTTTAGTATTGAACTGCACTCCCTCCACAGTGCATGTTAGATGGGCTGAATGCTAACCACTGTTGATGGATTCAAGGGTAGGTGTTTACCTGTCAGTATGTGTTAGCACTCTGCTGGAATGACTATCTTCTATCGCCCAGTGGAGACAAAATCCAACTCATGTTGCCTTGGTAGGGATCAGTGTCTAAAAAGGAATTTAACAGAGAAGGTGTCTTTACTTACATATATTTATAGTATCACTGGTATATGTTGTCATTGATCTCAAAGAAACAATGACAGAGTACAAACAAGCTTTGGTAGGTAGATTTTGAGTTAACCATTTAGAAACAATAACATAGCTTTAATTAATGGGGTTTATGGTTCAGTGAAGCTTTTATGGATTATACCTTTGCCTTCTAAACTTTTATTGATATTCTAAGTGCTACTTTTGCACTTTGGTAGTTTAATATAATTAATAACTTTGGTAGTTTGGATTTATTTCACAGCTGCGTAATGCAGAAAACATGAAAAAACAAACAAATAAAAGCCTCCGGTTCCTGGAGAGGCCAACTGAAGATAGCAAGTCGGTCATTTTCTCCTGTTAAAATCCTTAGCTTTGCAGCAGAAATAAAATGCCTGATATATCTAAAAGGTTTTCATCTAATTTTTCCTTTCATGATTTCTGTATGGGGTTGAACTTTTATATGACTTCATAATAATAAGGTTTTAACTTATGCATGTTTTACGGCATGATCGCTTTGAGTGACAGGTAGCTGTCATCAAGCTGTCACCTGTCTTCAAGCGTCAAAGTTATTTGAGTCACTGAACTGGACCTGCTGACTGTTCTTGTGATGCTGCTCACCTCTGAAGACTATTTAATGTATCTTTCAGTTTTTTAATTAAATTATCTGACAAGCAGTTTTTTGTACTGGCACATATCCATGCTACAGTATTGTTTGGCCTGTTTGAGCAACATTGGACTGTAATAATATATTCTGCATAGTTGAGAATTTATCGAGCTGAAATACTTTAGAAACTAAAGTGATACATTGTTTTTATAAGCTATTATAGTGGACATATTATGTATTATTATTCCACATATTATTATGTGCATACATGGTAAACGTGGTTAATTTTAGCCCACTGCTAATTTGTTGCTAGGCAGCATGATGACATCATATTTTCAGATATAGATAAGAACCTTCAGGTGCTTAAGATGAAGTTGTGTGTCAAGCTTGGTTGCTCAGCTCCTGATCTCTAGGGAGAGTTTACCACACAGACAGACACAGATTTTGTGTATTATAGAAGATTTTAGTAGTAATAAGCAAGTAGAGATTATGTATCACCCACGACCTTTCCAAGCTATATGACCACTTCTGGCAAGATGGCAGTAATCAATGGTGATGATTTTATGGTTTATAATGATTGCTGTGAAATTTTAGTGTCTTATAACAAATACTTAATTAGATATATATGTACAAAAAAGTTAACTTGTTGCATTTTGAATACCACTTTGTATGTTTTAAACTTCACCTGAACCCCCCCCAACCCCTACCCAGGGCAATGTGCATATTTTTGTAAATGAAAGAAATGCATCTGTTTAACAAAATTAATTTCCCTCATTTCTAATTATAGAATCATCTGGGAACAGACTATAAATCAAAATCGATTGTGCAATTAGCCGAAAAATATGTAGCTTTTTCAGGATGTCTCATGCAAATTATTAGAAGCTTAAAGTTTTATACATGTGGTGACAGGCATCATGACTAGCAAAAATCCGTAAAAAAGATGTTACACAGTTTGGCTTTGTGAGTTGAATCCACACACAACATAATCAGCTGAACGAGTTCACTTTGTGCAAAACACAGCTTTTATTTTAATAACTAAAAGAAAAGTGTATAAAACAGAATCAATGACAAACAAAGGTCACTAAGTCCACAAGCTTTTTAAGGACTCAACATTATACAGTTGTTGGTAAAGCTTTTGTAACTGTTTACATAACTGTGTTACATAAGTTATTAAGTATGTGCATAATGACATTCATGGTAGTTCCTCACAGTGGCTTAAAATTTCTATTGTCATTAATTAAAGAAAAAAAAAGCTCTAATATGATGACAGTCTCTTATCTGCTGTTATAGCTAATGCCACAAGATTTGCCTTATTAACAAACCTGACCTTCCACCAAATGAAAAGCGTAAATGTTTACCGTCTGTATGAAGAAAAGTTGAGATGATGACAGTGCGTGCAGAGAAGCTCTAACCAAACAAGAAATCAAATAGAGTGCCCCGTTTAAATTAATCCACATTTTTAGTCTCAAAACACTAATTCCACTGACAGCACTCAGAAGGAATCTGACACAGGTCCAAACCCAGGCTTGGCCTTCACCCCAGTCTGATCAGAGCAGATGTTTGTTTTTAATCCCTTCCTCCAGCTACCTCATACGGTCATTATGTTCCCAGACGTCTCCTTCTGGACCCCCGGGCCGCAAGCTGCCTCATGGGCAATTTGATGGGCTGCTTTTTGAATTTTTCCATTATTTCTTTAATTCTTGACATGTTGGTGCGGCCAATGGTGAAGTCGCAGCGGGTGGCACCCATCTCATAGCCCACCTCACACTTCTTGCTCATGAGGCTGTATCCCTCAGCCCTCACTGTTACTCTGTACTCCCCTGGGTTCAGCAGGCGCCAGTAATCACCGTCAGCAGCTGAAGATACAAACAAACTGAAAATTAACTTTGTTCATAGGAAAGTGCTGTAGCTGTCATGGCTATCACTGAGTGAAAAAGTGAGCGGATTTTAAAAATACTATGCAGTTAGTGCTGTCAAAATTAATGTGTTAGCATCTGCAATTAAGTGAATAACTTTCAGATAGTGTTCATCTGTTGTTTTTAGGCCTCCCACTTCTTTCATCCTCCATTTCTCCAGCTTCATCAAATTATTTTAAGGACACACTGCATACAGTACTGTGACAGGTTTAAAGGTAATAACTCTTTGGGAATCACCATGTTGGCCCCAAAATACTTTTTGCATGTCTGTAAAACTGTGTTATCTTTGGCATTTTTTGGTATATTCAACAAAATAAATAGCAACACATTTTGTTTTTTGTCTTTTTTGACAGACTGGTATAGTATCAAAGTGTCTAAAGATACAATTTCCTTTTCTTCCCTTTGCTAAATTGTTTAAGTGTAGACACAACACTGGTTCATCCGTTGAGTTAGGTAACTTTTTACACTTGAATGAATCATAGGTCAGTGTTAAGTGGCTTAACGAACAATGCAACACCATCCATCCATCAATTTTCTTCCACTTATCCAATTAAGTGTTATGGGAAGCCGGAGGCGATCCCAGCTGCCATAGGGCGAGAAGCAGGGTACACCTTGGACAGGTTGCCAGTCTATCACAGGGCTAACACAGGCAACGATTCACTCTCCCACCTGGGCAATTTAGAATGAACTTAACCTTACAAATTGCATGTCTTTGGACTGTGGGAGGAGGCCGGAGTACCTGGAGAGAACTTTGGGGGGAGAACATGGAAACATCACACAGTAAGGTCCCAGCCACCCAGAATTTTAACAAGCAAAACAAAAAACACACACAAAAAAGAAAACATGTTCCTCTGAAAATGGTCGATTATAAGGACTGGATGGAAAATGAGTGAAAAAGCATCCAGTGCCCAAAGAAAAACCTTCTGAAATGTTCTGAAAGCCTGGAAAACTACCATTCAAGACCACCCAAAAAGTTTTCCTTGGAAACAAAATATAAAGAAATGACAGGTGGCTCAAGACTATTGCACGGTACCGTATATGACAAGAAATAAGGAAAATATGTCCATTTTAAGATTCCATAGAAAACTTTTTCCACCTCTATATTTTGCCATTGATTTTACCTGTGTTACAACTGTCAGTCCTAAAAAGAGAAAAACAAGCAATTCATCATCTTTAATTAATGGAAATAGTGCAATTAATTAGTTACTTTTTATCAGTTGACAGCACTGTGAGCTGCCTGTGTTGTAAGCACCATGAGCAAATTGATCAGAAGGGGTAAATTAGCTGAAAACATCTTAATGACTTGAGGAAAATATGCACTGACTCAGCATTTCATCAGGGAAGCTGACACTTAATGAATATTAGTCTATTAGACCAAGAGTTTTGTAACGCCCTTTACTGGTATTGCATCTTTAGGCTTTTTTCCCGCAGTGGCTTCGTTTTTCTAATCCAGTGACTCCTTCCATCTTTAATATACAGGCAATGATATAAAGCTGAAGCATAAATTATGGTGAAATTGATTTCTATAGTCTTGGCACAGCCATGAGTAAGGAATTTGTACTATGTGTGATCCACCCTTAAGTGTTTTACATATTATGGACTGTGAAATCACATTAAAGCACACTATTTTTGCAACTGTTGCAAAATGCAAATTCTGTCCTAGAAATCTGAATTTGAACAGCCTAGTAAGCAATGGCAGAAAAACAAGCATCATAAAAGCCTTCATTTGATGCCCAAAATAAATGTTGGCGAGTTCTGTGTGTTCTACTTTTGACGAGGCAGGTGTTGTGCAAAAGTAGAAAGAAGCTCTTTTAAAAGGAATTCTGCTTTGTCGTGTTGGAGTTTCTTGGTCTCTCTGTGCCGAATACTGCCTTTACATGGCCTCAGTACACCAGTGCGCTTATGGAATATTTTCAGCCTTTGACTCACTCACAAAAACGACAGTGTTGCGTCCCTCCTGCCATCCAAACACCCACCTGACGCGTCTGAACAACCACTGAGACAAATGAAATATGAAGGCAGGTCTGGTTCTGCTGCTGTCAAATAGTTACACAACAGCATTTGTGCTCATATTACTAGCATTTAGATGGAAGAAGGGAATTGAATTGTTTTCTGAAGTTGCTGCATGAAAAATACAATGGAACTAAAGTATTTTCATTCTGTAACCGCATTACCAAAGTACCAAAGCTTTCTGTCATGTCTTCTTGGTGACTACAGCTGTTTCATCTTGATAAGAGAAACCGCCTTGCAAACGCCTGTTTCTAAAGGTCCATAAAGTTCCAAAGGAAATTCAAAGCAGCTGAAAAGGTACAATCATCAGAGTAAATACCCTCACATCTTTCCTCTCTGCAGCTGAGAACAGCGAGAATCCTAAGAGGAAGCACTGACTTAAACTTAGTTCCAGGAATAATAATGGCTAATGTCCTTTTGAACATTTGATTTCACGCTCTAAGTACAAAACTACTTGGCTTGGAAGGCTGCATTTTTTTAGGTATCAGAATAGATTGCCTTGAGGACTCACACTCAATTGTTAAACTCGGAGCAGGAGGCCTCGGCAGCACAGGCTATGACTGTGAATTGAGTCAGAGCTCCGCTAAAATACATAACCTGCTTTTGTTTGTGCCTTTTATCCCGTCTTATACCGAAATACCAACTCGTTGCAAGAATGATTCATTTCTGAGGAATAAGCTGGACTGTGGAGACAGTTGAGTCAGTGCACCCCAAGGCAGCTTCTTCTGCTTTGATTGCAAAATCTGAGCTTACTCACAAAAAATTTCAGATGATGGCAAAAAACGCTGCTGCAAAACAGACGCTGACAGCTACCCACATCCAGACAATTGGAAGGGTTTTTTCCTGTAAATATGTTTACTTTGTACTGGGTTACTAGCTCAAACCATTAACCATTAATGACTCAGAGTACACACAGAGATTAACAGTTAGTAGCTACTGCTATTGCAGGAGCTTATGGGGATCTCAATAAAACTAAAACTAAAACTAAAAACAGTGAACTGGCCTTTCATTTAGATGTCAAGCACACACGCATATAAAGAGGCAGACAAAATAAAAACACAGCAAAGTGCTCACAGGCAATTTTGCAGCACCAGTCACCAGGACAATATTTTTCCATGTTTACACAAATACAGAGGATTCATAGACTGAATAATAACCTCACTGTCACAGTAATAAGAATCAGGTAAAAGCAGCAGGATACCTGTACGAATGTCATGGTTGATGCCCTCCACAGAGATGATGGCATTAGCTATTCCACGACCTTGGTGGTCCTTGACTACACCTTTGATCCCACGGTGCACCTGCACATGGAAGCATGACACACTTCATCATGTGTGATTTAATGATGTGAGGTGTACCGTATGTTGACAGTTAAGGATGCTATAATATATTTCCTCCTCATGCAGCACCGATATTCGAATAACAGCTAGCTAAATCTATATTTGACAACAGCATTAATTTAGTATAAGACAGTTATGGTATTGGTATAACACTTTTACGTAAGTACTTTTGTGAGAAAATAAACATTAAAACCATGTACATTATAAAATAGCTCTAAAATATTAAAATCACTCATGTTTAAGAGACTTTATTGGCTATTTGTTTATTTTTTTTATGTATATGTGTGAGATTTAGGGGCTCCTTTGCCTCTGTACCTGCTCCATGAATACAAGAAGAGACTCGCGATTGTTCTCCCACTCCTCAGGCAGGTCACTCGCATGAGGAAATTTGTCACAACCCACATACATCGACAGCTCAAAGCAATTTGTGTGCAGATAGCTGAAATCATTCATACCTGCCAAGAAAAAGAGACAGCAGAAGCCGGCAGAATTAGGTCAGGATTTAGTTCACTCACTGGCCAGATCTGTGAAATTAGAAGTGGGTTTAAAAGAGCCTTTCATTATTATTTGTTTGTCTGTGAATTATTACATAATGCTTCAGCTAAAACCTAGAAGCTTTGAAAGCAGAAGTTTTCCAAATATGCAGATACATGCTAACTAGAGCTACAGCTCAAAGGCTCAGAGCTCAGCAGAGAAATCCTGCATAACACAGTGAGAAAACCCCTCAGATATGGACACTAACTGCCGGCTGCAGTGTGCCAGGATGCGCCGTTGATGGTGCCGTCCTCCTTGGCAAAATCTTGTGTGTGGCAGACCCGTCGGTTGGCATCAGTCATCAGACGGTGGGTGGACGCGTAGGAGAAGGCCAGCCAGCAGAAGATGTGGTCATCTGGGGTCGGGGTTTGCTCCCTGACCACCCCTTGGGAGCGAGTTCTGTCATACGGGAAGGTCACCACCAGCTCCCCACCCTGGAGGTTACCACCCAGCACGAAGGGCATCTTCTCCATCCATGCTATCAGAGCTCGTGTCTCCAAGGCAACCTAGAGGCAGGGGGGGATACAGGAAACGGAATGATAATGTAATTCATGCAGTCATCTCGGTACAGTCACTAAATTAACTCACTCATGCTGAAAACAATTTCACTGCAATGTGCTGTCAAGAGGAGTAATAACAATATTTAAATGTTAAAATACTGCAGTAGAATTTTAGTAAAATCCACTTTGAAAAGTGGACAAATATTCATCAAGAGGCAGGAAATTGATAAAATTGCCCCTGCTGTTCAGGCTCATGTAACCCCTTTTATCTCCAAGCACAGGCTGAACCAGTTAGCCAGGCAGGCAAGGATAGTTTTCACAGCTTTGTGAGCGCAGATGGGGATCCCAGCTCTACAGCTGCAGCAGCTATTCTGGAGGCTTTGTATGACTCACTCGGGGCTCTCACCAACGTCAAAACACTCGTGAGGATGAGCTTTAAATAGATTGCTGGGTATATTTTAGCTCACAGCCCCTTTGTCGTCACACAGCGAATGCATCCGCTTCTCCCAAAATAGACAGCGCTGATATGCCCCCGTGAAATGTTTACCCTTTTCAAAAGGCTGATGGTCTTCACTATGAAATTTGTTTGTTACGCTTCTAGGGAGTCCAAGACAAAAATACAGTGTCAGAATTTGTCACCTGAGGGAAAAGTCACTGGAAACCAAATGGCAATCACAATTTAAAAGACAGACTATCACGTGGAAGATTTACTGACTTACTGAGGCATTTGTGGACTGGTACCAATCTGGGATGGCGATATGGTGGTTGAACATTTTACGAGGAACCCACTTCTTTGCCTCAGCTGCCCACAGAATAGCGTTAAGATCAGGAAAGTTATGGTGAATGTCGATTCCATCATTGCTCCATCGACCCAGAGACCAGCCAATGAGCTCTGAGCCCTGCGTAAAACAAAAGAAAACCACAATATTTGGAAAATTCAAAGACAGTGGGAACACAAATCTATGATCACAGATGGAATTCTGTCAGTGGTGAAGGTGGGAAGTGTGGAGTTATCATTAAGAGGCTTAGCAGAGGTATCAAGCCAGGCACAGGAGGGACATGGGTTGCAGAGACTGATCAAAAAATCCTGTGGTCCATCCACACAGTTTGCCAAACAAACAACGTGCTGTAGAGTGCAAGCAAAAAGGGCTTAAAGCTGCTTTAAGTCATTTTTTTGGATCACTGCAACACAGTTTAAAGCATCCTTAATAGAAAATTATGGAAGATATCTGTCCCTCCCCTACCTTCTTGTATGCAAAACAGTATTTTGGGGCAAAGTCACCTTGCTTTTATTTGACTGATCATGCAGCTTTAAACCCATTGAAATTAAAGTTAGTGGTCTTGTATGCCAAAATATCTGACCAGAACTAGTGGCTGCCGAGTGCCATGGCAAGTGATTTTTATTTGACAATATAGAGCCTAAATTTTTAATCCGTGTTCTTAGCTTGGTTAAGTCATTTGCTACATCTTTCTTTATGTTCGTTGCTTGTTTGGGAGTGGACACTCTGATAGTGTTTGCTGAAACTAATTGGCTATGGTTTCATGACACTTGGGGCTAGCGGGAGCCAACTCAAACTTAAAGGGTATGTACAGCCACAGGACTAAATGCTAAGTTGAGATGCAGAGCTGAGCATTTAGTTTAAGTGGATGCAGCAGTTTTCCTGTTACATAAGACTTTTATACACTGACCAAAAGAAACTGTGATCTGAGAAACTATAAAAAAGTAAAACTTGAAAAAAGCACTAAAACTTTATAATACAGCCCACAACTACGGGCATAATCCCTTATAATTAAATGCCTTGTCAACATATTTTATTTGAAATTATACTGTAATTATTCTTACCTACAAATAACTAAAGGTAGGTACACTAGAATAAGGGGGTAACAAGTCTAATTTTTACAGGAAACAAAGAAATAATTGTAATGTAAGTAATTGTCATTGTAGGGTTTTTGAGGCAACTGTTGTTGCAGTTTGGCTCTATATAAATAAAACTGAATTTAACTGAGTTTAAGTTATGTGCAAGTAATTTTAAGTAATGTTAAATAATGCGGGCTGAATTATGGCATGAATTAATCTTGCCTTTTTATATCTTCATTTAATATTCATGATGTTGATTTGGATGATGGCTAAACTAATTCAAATTGAATTTAGTTACGGGGGAATTACATCCTTAGTTTCAGGCTGTATTATAAAGTGTTACCATAAAAAGCCTTGATCCATGGCTCCACAGTGTAGTAGTCTACACATTCACCTAACAAGCTAAAGTTCCTTTGTTTTATCCTGGGAGTAGACACAAATCCCTTTGGGATTGCATCAGAAAGGGCAGCTGGTGTAAAAAAACTGCCAAATCCAACATTCACAGCTACCTGCTGTGCAGACCCCTGGTAAATAAGTGAGCTGCCAAAAGTAGCTTCTTCTTAAAAAAAAAAACTTTAATCACTTTAATCAGCCAAGAAAACATGATAACTTTAGTTTAAAAAATCTGACTTGCCTGCTGCCTTTATATAAGCGTCACAGGGTTCAGTAGCTTCATCTCTTTTAACTTTGCATGTACTGAAGTAAGACATAACACTGAAATTGGTGGTTAGCTTTTGTGAAAAGTGTGTTACAGTATGCAGCGTGCACTCACATTGTTCATTTTCTATACATCATTCAAACTAATTTTCCAGCACCACATGCACTTTTATTATGAGGAGACCAAGCAGAGAGATGCTGCTTTCACCAGAGGCCAGATCGTGGCATGAGGTCACAAATGGCTGTCTTGCAGACCTACCACTTCAAAGGCTTTCTCGTACCCATCAGGGTTGACAGATGGCAGTAGATGGATTCTAGTCTCTTCCACCAGGTGACGTATCCGCTGGTTGCCAGATAGGTACTCCAGGCACATGAACTGCATCAGCAGGAGGAGCAGTTCTCGTCCCAACACCTCGTTACCATGCAATCCTGCCGTGTAACGAAACTCTGGTTCGCCTAATCAACAGGTTCACATTAAGGCAGAGATTAAGAGAGAGAACAGATGGAAATTTATAGAGCCATCACTACAGCCGTAGAGAGAAAATAACTCTTAGGAACACTGTGTGTCTTTGATGTTCCTTTTTTTTCTGCATCACATTCAGCAATCATAATCCACTTACTTAACTACTCACCAACTTCATGTTCTCCTGGATTGTCAGAGATCTCAATGGCATACAATTTGAGGCCACTCTGACTTTTTCCTATGTTATAGATTCGGGTGATGTTGGGACACATTTCATTAACCACCTTCATAAGCTGTGGAAAGCAAATAATGAGGCATTAGCTACTGATACTCTATATAAAATCTGACCTAAATGTGAGAGCTAGTATCTACTGCAGAACTCACATTATCTTTGGGGTTCCAAAAAACTACTTCCAGAGGTACAAGAGATCAAAAATACATTTATTTAAACACCTAGATGGAATTTTTGTGGCATTTACAGCTGAGATACAAAATTTTCAAAGTCACAAAAGTGCTCAGAGTAACAGAAAATCAAGGCACATTAGTCATTCCATGACAAGAGAACAGCTGTCATCTTCTGAAAGCTGCCCAACAAGCGAGCAAATTGACCTTGAGTTAGATTGTTTTGACAACTGCTGTTTTCAAGATAATGAGCAAACTGTTAGGCTCAACATATGCACTAGTTTAAATTTACACATTTTTCAATCAGAATATGATGACAAGTGGGTTTGGTCACAGATTTGTCTGCTTCTTCACATTTGTCTGAGGAAGCAGATAAAGCTTGTTTTGAGTTGCATGGATTAAATTGTATATCATAACTGCAAATGTCTCCTACAACTTAACCTATGTTGTAATCTGGCATGCACCTCATTGGAAATGTCACATCAGCACAGCCAGATTAAAAGACTATAAAGATTCATCACTTAAATCTAAATCAACAGTTACACTGAGACAGACTAGTAACCTCTGTGGCTGAAAAATTAAACCAATGTGGAAATGTCAAAAACACGCTGTTTCTTAAATGTCCTCTTGGAGTGAGTCAATCTGCATAGGTTGCTGAAAATATTCAAATTTAATGATTAAATTAACAAATTAGCACATATTTAAAAATATATTTTTGGTTTAAACAAAGTTTAAGCAAAGTGATGCCTTGGCTGTCTGCAAGAGGTCACCTTAGCTAATTCACTGAACTGGGCCTCTCTACCTTGTTTGTGAAATTGGTGCCCTTTGGAGCAATTGTGATTGTGATTGCTGTGAGGTATATTGCTAACAGCTTGAGACTTCAGAACAGGATATCTCTGTTGCTATCTATCTATCTATCTATCTATCTATCTATCTATCTATCTATCTATCTATCTATCTATCTATCTATCTATCTATCTATCTATCACAATAATGGCCTATGGTGGTTTGTCATAAATAGCGTTTTTTTTTTTTTTTTTTGCTTTGTTTTGG
>VUQG01027427.1:0-37728 GCA_015106755.1 Etia nguti | reverse complement strand
TTTTTGCTTAGCTTTAAGGATATGTGCACATATCCTTAAAGCTAAAATATAAAAATAAATGACAATCCAGAAACACATTCTCCAGCGCTGTTAAAACCCTTATTTAATAACACTGCAGCCAGTGAGAGGGGCTTTGCAGCAGCAGTCAAGGCAATTATGAAGCCTGCAAGAAAGGCCCATTTAATGTCCCCCACAGAGGCAGATTAAAATAGAAACAATTATTGTATACTCCTCTTTGTAAGAGTGGTGAAACAAAGAACATGTGCAGTTGGAGAAAGACTAACTAGCTGTTAAGTAAAGAAACCCCAGTAATGTCAGACATTTGTGTGTGCTAGCTCTTTCAGCTGCAGCAGAAGTTATTAGCCAGTCATGGGGTTTAAATCAAGTCTGTGTTTAACGTAACTTCTCATGTAAATCATTAAACAAACGTCTGCTTGTTATTGATAGAAATATAGGATCCCAAGTCTCAGCTCAATAAAGCAGAGCATGCCCTTGATAAATAAACCTGGACTGTTATTTACCATGATCACTGTGGGACATTCTGCCTTAGAAGAAGGAATCTTTTGCCCAATTCTCTGTCATTTTTTCTTACAGAAACATAATGAAACAGAACGCGGCGCATGCTACATGCTTAAACTTTCTACTTGCACTAATGCTGTTATTAAAGGGAAGCATCTCTGCCACAGTGTTCTTGGACAATATTAATTTAGAGTGTGAAAAGTGCTCTTTCCTCACCATTTATAATGTCTTTTCACTGTCTGTGTTTGGCAATATCAGTAATCCCAAGGGCGCTGTATTATAATCAGCCGTGGTCCATGGAAGGGACAGTCCTTGAGCATCATAACGGATATCTTTTTCATTCCTCTCATTGGACATGTGCTTTATTCGGGAAGCCGCAAAGGGCTATTTCCACTTTAAAGTTCTGGCACAGCAGTATTTAAACAGCAACAGATGAAGGGGAGATATGGTACATACAACAAGAAGCAAAATGCCAAGGGCGCGAGGGCTCTACAAAAGGAGTTTTAAAAATAGCCATTCCTTTCTTTATAGAGGCCTATTGGGGCTGAACTCCCTGTGTGAGACACTTTAGCTTTAAAAGAAAAGAAAGCAAAGAAAAACAGAAACTTTGATATTTCTATAATATAATTTCAGGCACTCACAGCAGCTTTCCAAAGACCTATACATAGCAGTCTGAGTGTGCTAAAGAGCAGTTCAGAACACCTGTAGTCGAATGTTTGACACATGGAGCTGCTACATTAGAGACAATTACAATTCACAGTCACCCTGGCAGAGTGTACGCAGTGACAAATACAGCTGTCCTCCTTCTCAGTACAAACTAGGCTTCTGCTCATGACAACTATATGAATAAGTAATGTCACAAGCAGAGATGCTTTATGAATTTTTATGTGGCTGGCACTGCTTGCTTCATTTGTTACACTTGTACACTTTGTTCTTGCAAAGGACGCAACTTGTCTAGTGTTGGCTCGAAGTTATACGCAATTTTTATAACTTCACGCCCTGGTCTGAATAAGAAATAGGTTGAGTCTTTTCTCTTTTTTTTAAGGAGGCACTACTGCTTACTGTAACTCACCTGCCTCATTTCTTTGTAGCTGTGATGTCTGAAGTCCAAGTCATCTGTTGTTATGACTTCATTGCGTCTGTGATAATAATTATTTGGATCTGGAATCAGAAGACATACAGTTACTGGTTTTTATAGATTAAAAGGATTCAGGAAGATTTAAAATTTGCTCTCTTGGTTTCAGTTTAGGTTTAGCCTGTGCAAAATGAAAACATTTTCTTTCTAGTCTTGTCCTGTCTTTTGCACCAACAATGTCATGGTTACTGTGGATAATCTCTACTGATAGAAAACCTTTTACTGGGAAAAGCAAAAGTAAATGCATAAAAGCAAAATCTGCCCTGCAAGAAAAATTAAGGACTATTTGTGTCTGCTTTGTCCATACAAACCCGTCACCTGGCATAGGACAACCAAGGATCTCCACTCTCATACAGATGCTGCCCCTGGTAAACCAAGAGCGAGGGTTAATTCGAATGTATCGACTGACCACAGGTTCTGGGAAGATGTTCCGGACCGGGATCTCTTTTTCCCTGTTGCCCTTGAATATCTACTGAGACAAAAAGATAGACTTACATAAAATAAATGCTAAAGTGGCTTTTAAAATATTAAAGAAAAACCCACAAAAAACCCCAAAATATTATAAATATAAATACATATTAAAAGAAAAAGAGGTTTTACAGTTAGGACCTGCAAAGACCAACGGAAAATATCAAAACACACATCAATGCACCTGTACAATGTCATGAAACTTTGATACCACTGGGAGTTTATTGTAAATTTTAACACCCACGGTTGGAAGTTTTATCCGCACCTTGTGGCATTTTGAAAGACCAACAGAACAGTTTGGCATTTGGCACAAAAGGTGGGTGAGAGGGAGGCTTGTAGCAGACATTAAATTACCATAGGGATATTATCTCCCACACTGATGACATCACCAGCCAAGGGAGTGCACAGTTACACCAAAATTTAATTAACTGGGATGTGAACCACAGAGGGAGCAATGAGGATATGATTTTGCTCAAAAATATTAACTTGATCCAATTTGCATGTGCAGAAGAGATTATTAATCTTCTTTCTTGCTTTCTTTCTTTCTTTCAGCTGTATTTGGTTTCTGTCTATTCAGTTACATAACCTGCAGAAGTGTTAAGTGGGGAAAAAGATCCATCTCTGACAATGAGCCAGGATGAAGTTCCTATCTGCTTCAGGATCCTCACTGTTTTTCTATTGCACTGCGGCTAAACTAAGAAATAAGCAGGCATCTAAATCTCTCTGTGTAATTGCTCTGTAGTCATTTAAAGAAAATATTTCCACCCAATCATGGACACAGAAAACAAGAATCCTTATTAAGCTGTGGTTAATAGGGAGAAAAAAATGATGAGGCTCGAAATATTAACAGTATAAATATTTTTCAGTATGATATATATGTCAGAAGACTCTAAATACACAATACTGTGTGAAAGTCTTGATTCACCCCTCATTTTTTATAGTTTTTATAGTGCAGTGATCTACTGAAAGACATGTAAACATGAATGGAAATACAGTATATGAGGCAAAAACTGAGTTTGTGCAATTCTAATGAGCTTGAAAGGCAATATTTGGTCGGACCACCTCTATTCTTTAACACAGCGTGAACTCTCTCAGTCAAGCTTTCTTGTATAAGTAGTCTTCAGGAGTCGTCCTTCTTGAAGGACATTTAAAGCTGTTCTTTGGATGCAGACTGCCTTTTGTTCCATTCTTTGTCAAGATGATCTTTCAGTAATGTTGAGGGCTGATAGTAACTGATAGTGTGTCATTGTATGTTTTTCTATGCAGGTATGTTTTTAGTGCACTGGCAGTGTGTTTGGCATCATTGTAGTGCTGAAAAACAAAGCTGTTGCCAATCAGATGCTGTCCAGATGGTATTGCATGGTGGATCAAAATCTAATGACACTTTTCTACATTCATAATTCTATGAATTTTGAAGATCACCAATACAGCTGACTGAGATACAGCTCTAAACAAGTCTCCTCCTTCTTTTATAGATGGAGTAGACACTCACTGTTGTAGCTCTCTCCCAACCTCCTCCATGCATATCGATAATGATTTGAACCACAAATTGGATTTGTCACTCCAGAAGACTTGTTGCCACTGATTTTCAGTCCTGTTTTTGCATAATTAGAAATACCTCAGCCTTTTATCCCCTTTTCCTTCCTTAAGAACAACTTATTCACAGAAACCCTTCCACTGAGACCAATTCTAATAAAAAGTAGATGGATCAGCTGAAAGGCCAGATGCAAAAAAGAAATTCAGAAAAGCCTGAAGAACCTCAGAAGAAAGTCTGGCTCCTTGTAAGCAAAATATAAAGAAATGAGGGGTGGATAAAGATTTTTGCACAGCGCTATAAATGTCTAGATTGTTACTCACCAAGTCTTCTGAGCCATTGTTCAGTGTTATCCAGCTATGGCTGTCGTTGCTAAACATGACCTTGTACGAGGTGACCCAATCACTCCTGTTAAAAATTATAAGAACATCAGAGAATAAGGAAGAAATGTCATTTGAGGCTGTGCATTAGATAACTGCACTGCAACTATAAAATCACGAATTTATAGAGTATTAATCATGTTGAGTAAAAGGAGCATTCAGGCCTAGACCAAGCAGTGTGCCAGATTCACTGGGGGTCTAGTGGGAAACACTCAATTATAATATCAGCCTTAAGAAGTTATCTTATTTAGATGGGCTCTGTGGTCTGAAAACCTTCTGTCTTTTAGTCACTTTAATCTATTTTCCAGGCTTTTCCAGGCATCACGTGAGCTCTATTAATCTCCTTAAAGAATAAAATCTATTAGTGCACTCTTGTAACTTGCTCAGGCTGTTTAATCCATCACAGTGAGTATCAAATCTGTAAGACTGAGGACAATATGCATTAATCTTTCCTAAAGTTACACCATACAAACTTTTAAAACCAGTCCTCAACGGCAATATCATACAACAATCAGGGCCATTACTTCCACTAAAGACATAATTTTTCTTTAGGGAGATGTTGGCCGGCTACGTTGCACATCTGAAACTCATAATGTTGACTGTTACATAGGCAGATTCCTGCAATTAAACATAAACATACTGAAAAATAAATGGTGAACTGAATAAACAAAATATTAAAAAACAAAACAAACAGTTATACATATTTTTACAAAAACTAAAATAAACTAAACAGACAGAAATGTAAAAAATAAAAAAGAGGAATTTCATAAATATGAGGACAGAGGAGAAGTAATTAATTAAGTCTGCAAATGTACTAGCTATGTCCTTTAGAGGTACTTTATGCTGAACACAGACAGGTGAGACATCAATCAGTACAATGCCTTTTAAGTATGCCTATATAAAGAACTAACAGATGGCTTAATGTCCCATAACACCAGACAGACCTCTAACCAAAGTCTGCAGTATGTAGGTTGGCAGTGACTCCCTTGTGCCTCCTATGCTTCTGGATAAAGACATCAGTGCTGAGCTGGTCTAGCCTGGTAAGAATTCCCAGCTCTGTTAATTAAAGCACTGTTATAGAAGGAAGCCCCTGAGCTGGCACTGCAGACAGTTACATACCCTACAGAGCTAATTGCAGAGAAATTCTGTCTCGGGCATCTGTGTCTTCTGTGCCATTAGATTGCACCAGCATTGAAGGAAAATTACAAACACAGCTATGTAAAGTCTCTCAACTTGCTCTCTGACTACATAGCAGTTTTCTACAAAGTCTGTGCCACGCATTCCAATTAATAAGTACAAAGGTCCGAAGTTTTCAAATAATATCGCAGAGGAAAGTCGGGAAAGGTAGATGGCAGGGGAAAATCTGTTGGCCTTCTCGCTTAAATGCAAATGTGGTCCTCAGTTCCCTCCAGTTTTCCACTTTCTCGTAGTCAAAATTGCTCTTACACTTATTCTAACAATTTATTTAAGGCTTTTAGGCTTAATAGATAAGTACTGCTGTCGATCAGTCCGGGAGGGGTTATAAGGGCATTTCCACATAATGTTAAGTCCACCATACTGCAGTTAGAAATATTATTCACAAGTGGAAAACATTCAAGACATTTGCCAATCTTCTTGGGACTGAATGTCCCAACAAATTCACCCCAAGGTCAGACCATGCATTGCTCAAAGATATTGCAAAAATCTTTTAAAACAAAAGTCGAATACTACATCTCAGACTGTACAAGTCTTGTTTAGGATGTTAAAAGTTAAAGTTTATGACAGTAAAATTAGAAAAAGTTTGAATGAGTATGGCTTGTTTGAAAAGACTGGTGGAAGAACGCCTCCTCTCTCTAAAAAGACATCGGCAGCATGACTTAGGTTTAAAAAGTTGCATGTGAAGAAACCACAAGATTTCTGGAACAATGTCCTTTGGACAGACAAGACCAAACTGGAGACTGGTCATAATGCACAGTGCCACATTTGGCGAAAACCACACAGCATATCAGCACAAACACCTCATACCAGCTGTGAAGCACGGTGCTGGGTTTGTTTTGGGTTTGTTTTGCAGCCACAGAACCCTGGAAATTCTCAGTCATTGAGTCAAACATGAACTCCCATGTACACCAAAGTATTCTGGAGGCAAATGTGAGCCCATCTGTCCGACAGCTAAAGCTTGGCCACAATTGTATCATGCAAAAAGACAATGATCCCAAGCACAGCAACAAATCTACAACAGAATGACTAAACCAGAAAAGAATCTAAAGTCTAGACCTCAACCTGACTGAAATGCTGTAGTGTGACCTTAAGAGAGCTGTGTGTAAAGGACTGCCTGCAAACCTCAATAAAATAGAGCAATGTTGTAAAGAAGAATGACAACGGCTGTAAGTTTGCAAGTAATGAATTGACCAGATTGAAAAGGTAGAACACAAATAGTATCATTAAGCCTAATGTTGGCCCATTTTGTTACCTTTTGGCTACATGGGATGCAATCAAATCTAGTTTAAATGTAGTTTTTTATTCACATTTGTGGGTCTCTGGTAGCGGAAAAGCTCTTTTGATGTATTAACATGTATAGTTGCAGTTTTTATAACAAACTTTTTAACGACCCATTTCCTTCTTTAAAAACACAAGTGATTCTAATACAGTATATACACCAGCCAAATGAATTTGGTATAGGCCTTTAAATGGTTCTCATTATTATTATGTTCACTGATTTCTAAACAAAAAATAAAATAAAAAAGCAGATTATTATGTGATTAATTACACCTTTAAATCATAGCTTAGCATTTGTTGGTCAAAAGCCCATTACCAAAATCCAATTTAGGCAACAAGCCTAAAGTGAGGACTTTTCTATAATGCTGCCCACCCTTATATACACTTCAAGTCATTGCTAGAAAATGTAGGCGGAATAAATGAAAGTGAAGTTCTGTTACTAAGTATCTTTATCCAAAATAAAATGCACACCCAGAATCCTTTTTTAGGCCGGAGTGGAGGTGACAAGGTGTTGTGGAATAAAGCAAATGGTTTTTTTTTTACCATTCTTACACACATGCTTACACACAAAATGACTTTTTGTGTGTAAGCATGTGTGTACGAAGCAAAGCTGGGGCAGTTTCATAAATCAATACAAACCTAGATAACTTGACTCACTCCAGCTAGGGTGAAAAAATTGTTTCTTACCCACAGTGAAGTGTTAGTTTCCTGCTCTGTTCTGTGGAAAACATCCTGATCTGATTTGAAAATGGCTTTAAAAACAGTATACACTGTGGCACAGTAATTGAAGTAATAGTGACTTGTAGGTGGTTTCTAAATTTAAGAGTAAACACATGTGTGGATACTCAAAGAAGACCTGGCACACTTGTTGTTCAGATGTGGCAGTGGGAGGTGGGAGATATTTATAATTAAGTACATAAGACTCCACTGAGCCATTATGGTGCTGCAATTTTTGTCTTACATACACTTTGAGCTGCACACTCTTTCTAAAAGTGTTTTTAAATAATAATCCCTACTTGTTGCATCTCTTTTCCCCTCTACATGTGATCGTGTTCAACAAGTCCAGAAGGCCGTACAGTCTCTCTCCTCCCAAGTGTTATTTCTAAAAATGTGGTGACCTTTTAAGAGTAATGAAATAATCAGGCTGCACTCCAATCAGTCATATTCATAAATCCTTAATCCCACTGTGAGGGGATCAGAAAAGCCTCATGAAAAGGCCAAACACCAGTGAAGGTTCAGTGCCATATAGACAAGATTGAAAAGCTTGTTTTGTTTACGTTCGTGGAGTTAAATTTTCCAGATGGGTTCAAGGGAAAATCCAAGAGTTTCGGAATGGTTATGTCCGTCTACGTTCGGTTTTATTACGGAGAGTCATTTTGAAAGTCATGCAATATGTAATCTGTTTTATGGCCATTTACTGTGTTTGAGTTTGTATTAGCAACATTAAGGGCAGAGCTCTATGAATGGCAAAGCTAAATCTGTGAATCTGCCATGCGAGATTTACAGATTCGTACTCAAACTTTTAAACAAACAGTATTTACTTAACAATAACTGCATAAGAGCAGAGAAACCACAATTGCAAAGCAAAAGGATTCTCAAGATTTACTCTTGATGAAAAATGTCTCTGTTCAGGTAAATGGTTGCATAATAATATGTTTTCCATCTTGATTTTATCTCCCTGTTGTATAAAACATTAAAAAAAGGACTTAATTAAGGTAAGGATTGCCTGCATTCATAAACGTTACATAACACTGCACTTGATATTCAGTTATAAATATCCTCGCAGATTTTCTTTAGAAATTTTTATTTCACAAATATGTTAAACAAGGCTCTACTACCTTGCATAAAATCCATCCCACATATTTATCCTGTTATGTTTCACGTACAAGAACAGTCTAGATCCTCACTGTGCAACCATCTGCAACTCTCCATACATGTCTGCTGGGTTCCTACTCACGACCAGAGGGAGCTCCTGCCTTGTGTGATGACCCCAGTGAACTTTGTCAGCCTCCTGGCATCCACCTCAAACCACTGTAGAGTGTCATCTCTCCCAGCACACCAGGCCCCGTCATAGAGGTCATCTTCATAAAGGCCAGCCTGCAGGTCAGAAAAAAGCCATACGGAGGGCAGTTTAATTCCACGTGCGCATACAGTCTGAATATGGTACAACGCACTGACTGGGAACAGTTTTTCTTTTATGAAATTCTATTAAAAACTTAGTATTTAAGTGTTTTAGAATGGAGACAGTGAAGAATGAAAAAATATCTTCTGAAATAAGGTGTATTAACTATAAATTTTACTATGTATGTACAAGCCTAATCTTTTTTTCTGTCCCGTAAAAAGAGCGAACAAGAGAAAAAACAGAGGTAGTGAAGCAGAGTTACAGGAATGAGCACATCTATAAAACAGGGCTTAGTGTTGAAAACTGTTCTTCCTCTGCTGCAACTCTTTCCAAATCCCACCATTTCTGATTTTGTGCAACTGTTTTCATGTGATGTACGAATCTGGTGCAATAGCTGAAAATGTTGCACTCATTATAAGGGATCAAATGCTACTCTGTAAAGCCTGTGCTGTACCAGTCAACACACTGTCTCAGAGTACTAAGAGTCATTTTTTGATATTGCATGCTTACAGGCTTAACTGTTTATTTTATCATCCAAATTTAAACATTACAATGAGGTCTGAATGTCGATGAATGTCTTTAAATGCTTCTTTAATTTATAGTAGTGTGTAAAATTGTCTTGAGTCACTCCTCATTTCTTTATATTTTCCTTCCACAGAGTCAGACTTTGTTGCAGTTTTTTAAAAGTTGTGTTCATGATAATTCTCCAGGCTTTCTTTCAGCCAACAACATTTTTCTTTGGAACCTTGACATTTTCATACCTGACCATTTTCAGATAATATTTTTTGTTGTTGTTTGCTAAGGCAATTAACACTGATGGACAAATTACTCAAGAATAAAAAAGACGCCAAACTCAGGCATGAACCAGTGTTGTGTCTACACATAACAGACAACTTAGCAAAGAGCCAATTTTAAATTTTATTTTTAGGCACTTTGTTACTGAATACTAATTTCTTTAGTCAAAGCTGCAAAAAGTGCCAAAGATAACACAGCTTGGCCTATATGAAATGGTATTTTTGAACCCATTTTACTGGAATAACATAATGAAATATAGAGGGACTCAAGAGTTTCGCACAGTATTTGAGCTGTAAGAGGATTTGGCTGATTTGAACTAAACGCCTGGTTCATAGATGACATTTGTAGATACTTACGTTCAAAGGTCAATCTGTTTTATGTTCTGTTTGTCAGCCAGTTAGAAGATATCTTGAGATATTTAAATGAAAGATGAAATGCAATGGCTACGGAAAAAATGATTGCATTCTCGTATCGCGTCTCGTGTCCAGGTGCAGACGCTGAGACCTTTTCATGAACTATTTAGTGGAATAAAAGAAAGATGGCACATCACTTTATACAGTATGTTCTGCTACAAGATGGAGACTCCGTTTTGAAGCTCTTACATTACATTACAACAAAATTTATATAGGGCTTACTTTCTCTGGTTTTGATTTCTTTCAATTTTTTCCTCCATAGATTTTCCTTCTAATGCATGCCTTAAAACTATAGTTAGGGGTTAGGGTTATATATAGTTATATTATACTGCGTTATATTATAGTAGTGTTTTACATATAGTTAAATGAATCCCAGCACTTTTAGTATCTTTCATCTAAATAACATGTAACACTGAGCACAGGCCTGAGTCAACAGACATCTGCTTTCTGTGTTCCTCCTTATTCTCTTGACACCATCTGTCTTTCCATCATGTCTGCGCTTACACGCACACGCATGCGCACACACTCGCACGCACACACACACACAGGCACACACACACACATACACAACAAATCCTTTGTTTTGTTGTTTGCCATTTATTGCCGTCTTGAGTGAATTAAGTGTATTTGTGCGTGTCATTAATTGTGCAGATAGATTTGGGGCAGTGGAGCTTGCAGAATGTGAGGCTAGCTGCACACTGCATCCAGGCTAATGCACTCAAAGCAAAGCTTGCACTAACAGGAAATACTTCTCTTCTCCCAGATGCCAGTTATTTTTTATTAGGTCTGGGGATGTGCCCCTAGTTTGATGGTAACGCTATTACTTTCACTGTTTAGTTAGCTTTGGGGTATTAAAATATGCAGTGAGCTGAGACAGGAGGATAATGTCATTCAATCTAACAAGGGAAAAGCCAAGTTATCACAGCTCACATCGTTGCGTGAAGCTTAAATATGGATTAAAAATAGTACTATCTTTCAATCTTATTTCTTTTGTATTTATAATATGGAGCCGGAAAAAATGCCTTCACAAAATGTTAAAGCTTCAAAGGAAAGATGAGATAGCCCAGGGTATAATACGAGTCCCAACATTTCTGGTAAGCCTGCTATGCCAACACTTTACATTTCCGTCTCACCTGAATGTTAAGGCGACCTCTGTGTGCACCAAGGCCATAGCGTTTGGTAGATGACGCATGAAGCTGAAAATCATCAATCTTCAATGACTCCAGTCCAATGGGAGGGCATTCTAGGTAATGAGAATTACAAATTGGCTTGATGGTAATGTTATGGATCATGTGCAGCTGTGATAAAAAGTTGCTTTTTGCAGAGTATACAGATGCACTGAGTCAGACACAATGCATCTGTATAGCTTGAGTAAACAGTAGAGTACAATTAGACTTTTCACAAGAAAATAAGAGGATCTAGTGATACAACACATAGTTTTAAGTATGTGACCACTTTCATTCTAGTAAAAGGAAAAATTCTCAACCTTTATCATAACTGTTGATGATCACTTTGTCCCTCAGTCCAACTCAGCATAGGGGTCTCACATGAACTACATTTACTTTAACAGTCTCACAGTGTGATCTGTGTTTTGATTTTTAAACTGATATGAATTCCAAAATGTGTCAACCTTCACAGGTGATTAATGACTTTGCTATGAACGCTTGCTTTTTATAATTTAGCAAAGCACACCTATCAAAGTCATCAATCTGCACCCTGAATACATGATTAAATAGCTAAAATGACTAAAGCGATATCAGTTTCCTAAGAGAAGGATAAAAAGGGGAAATTGCAGCAGCTACTGCTGTTAGCTTGCTGATAACTTTTTAATGTTATGAATGAGAACACGGCTTCAATTGGGAAAAAAAAGGTCAATTTTCGCCTATATTAACATGCATTAACCTACACTAAATAATGCGAATATCAGATAAAAATATAAACAGGTCTCTTTATAACTTGTTTTTTTTAATGTTCTTTGGCTTAAAGCTAGAGTTAGAATTAGGATAAATTTATTAAAAGAGATAAAACCATAACCACAATAAAACATCATCTTGATTTTTAGTCTCTTATATGGCTCAGGCCAAAGAAAACTTTCAAGATGTGGCTTCCATTGTGGGATCATTTCCTGCAACGCAACTTGAGCCCACCCTGTCAGATAAACTTCACACCCACCATTTGTGTTGTTCTGTTTTTGAAGTCTTTCTATCAGCCGAAAGTAAAATGATACTAATTGGATGTAGCATCATTTCGCAGACTTTCTGACTTTCAGACCCAAAGCATGCAACTGTCCTTCCATGCAAAAGTCCCCATTTAACTACCATACATACGGTATGAAGTCAAGCAGAAATGCTAAAGTGTAAACAGAATATACTTGACTTGCACAGTGACTTGACTTGCTCATGCTAATTAACTGCAGATCTTATTTGTTTTTTTCTTCCAGCTTTTCCTCACTTGAGTCTCTCTGGAATATTTCTCTACTATTTCTGTTACTTTAATTATCACAACCTTGACACAAGACAAACTGAGATGACACAACATTTTTTTTACATCCTAAACTTTACGGTTTTAAGTCCAAATCACAAATTTAGAAAACTACGTGAATGCAACTCCAATAAAGAGATGTCTAATCTCTTATCCACTGGATCCCATAAAATACTGATAGTTTCAGTGATGACAATTAGCAGCCATCAAATCAAATAATCAGCTGATAATTATCTCTGTGAGTGCAGAAGTTATTCAGTATCCCCAACTGATGCTACAGCAATGGCTTGGTTGCCAAGCAGCCATACTCAAGATACATTTCAGAAAAACACGCAGATAAAACTCGGTCCCTGAGAGCTGCACATCACTAAAAGAGCTTTTGTTTGCTGCTGTAGAGCATTTGGAGTTTATTTGGACAAATGCCTGTATTTAAGTGATTGCAGAAAAACTGAGGTGGCGTACACTGAACAGAACTCCTTGGGCGAGATTGGCTCATCTTTTAACAGTGCAAGGGAAATCATCCAGTGAGGGCCAAATGGGCAAATCAAAGTTGACGTGTGAGATCTCTGCTGCCCAAAAGCTCTTTAGGTCAGATCAGGCTGTTTGCAGACTTCCCTGGATCACAGCAATGGAATTTCAGAGCAAGAATTTCCGATTGGGCACCAGAGTGTTTGTACATGCAGCATATGCTGCACATGTCGCTGTCACACAGCCAGGCTGGCCTTCATAAATGAACAACCAAAAGTGTAACAGGCACAAAAAAAAAAAAAGAAGAGAAGTGAACTTGCTTTCTTTTACCTCTGCACTAAGGTTTAAATTTCTTCCAAAAAATGAAGCTGATTTGCATACCTGACTGAAATATCTCAAACATTGCCAATCACAGCCCCTGAGAGACACCATAGACAAAGAGGATCAGCATGCAGAATCTGCACATGCATGACTTGATTTATGTTTGATGCATAAAGCAAACATAGCTCGAGCTCAAATTAATCCCTGCTGTAAAACTGAAGCGTAAAATTTGATTAACAAGCCAGAGGCAAAGCCGCTGGGAAGACCAGTTAGCGTAGTATTTATAGTAATTCTATACAGTAATAAAATATGTGTTGCTGTAATTGCGACCCTGTGACTATATTTAAAATGCTCTCAGATTCACACTGTAAGTCCGCGGGTCTTCTGAATGCAGCGATCACAACATATTAAGGACAAGCCTAGCCCACAAAGCAGCCCAAAGATCAAGGTTAGCAGAACAAAAAAATAGATGGGTGTCTGCCTTCCTGCAAAGTCCTAAATCATCATTACCATCTGCATCCAATCCTTCACAAGAGGACCCCCACATACACACATCTGCCTTCAAAAGCAATGTGTAATAAAAATGACAAAATAGATACTGAAGGCATTGCTATTTAGGCTAACTGCCTACTTATCGCTGAGGCCAAAACCTAATTCTGGAGTCAGTTACAAGCTCTCATTTTACATTTTGTGGTATAATAATGAAATATTTTCTATGTATGATTTATTCATATTAGGATGTTTATGTGCTGTGAGTTTGAAACTGTTTCCAAACTGAAAGAAGTCAGCCCTTTATTTATTAGATACACTTTGAGGAAACACTTTGAGCACTTGGGCAACAACTTCAGCTGTTTCCAGTAAACTTTATTTAGTTTTTTAAACTAAGTCAATAGAATCACCATCCCTTGAGTTACAAATCCCATACGATCACTTTTCACCATCAGTAAGTACTACATCCAGTGCTAGGAAGTCAACTTTGGCACCAACCAGTGTGTTGAATTTCTCTACATTTCCCAAGACTCTGTAACTCATTTTTTAAATGACACAATACTTACTATTTATTCCCCTTACAAAAGCGACATTGTTTTGCAGTAATAGAAAAATTATTTAACAACTCAGTGTGCCAGAAGTAAGCCTCCTTACAACCCTTATTATATTTTTTAAACTTTTCATCAGTCGAGCAGAAAGAAGAATGGGGTTTTATCAAAGCCAGCATCTGCAGCTTTACAGAGCACATGTGACAAATCCAAGCTGAAATATTTGTTTCAGCTGATTTCTGTTACATCCGACGTGAATAATGAATGAGCTGTTGAAACATCTGCTGAGTGAAACTGAAAATCCCTTTTGGTCTCAGATGTCCAAAAATTCTCAGTTGTTTTGGTATGTGCATGTGGCACACACTCATGTTCTGCTTGACTTTTGACGACGGCCAAATAATTAACATTTCAGAGGTGGAACAAGTTCTGAAGCTGAGTATTGGAGTTCTTGATCTATAGAAAGTATAAACCCTGAAGTCCTGCCTCTGATAAATTAGCTGCTACCAGAAGCTGCTGAAACATATTCAAAAACCAGATTGAAGTTTTAGTCATGAAAACATGATTTTTTAAGTCTGCACCACATCTTGACAGTGCAAGGCATGCCAGGCGTGTCGGCATAGAGTTCTTATTTTCCATCATGAAATAGTATCCATCTTTCTGCTCTGCTGCATGAATGCCAAATTAAAAATGGCAACCTTTCTCCCTGTCTTGTTTGCATAGCTTCAACATAAACACATAAATTCGTAGTTGGCCCCAGCCACTCTTAATTTCCCAGTATTATTAAATAGAGCTTCCTGCAATAAAAGAAAGGTCTTATCCTGTGCAAATAAGTCAAATAATGGCAATATTAGTACATTTTGAGTTGTGGAAATTATGAGGTTAAAGCACACACACTTTGCACTGAATCACACTTTGAGTGGAGCAAGTTGACGTGCCAAAAACACAACTGGGGCATCCTGGTTTTAGTTTAGCAAATATACTGTGATCCATGGAAACCAAACACAATGCTTCATAGGCAAAGAAGACATCAGAGCCTCTGCGGCTAGACTCCAGTTCTGAGAGCATCATCTTATACTGCCAGACCTTTCCTCTCAGGGAAAATATGGTTTCTGAAAACACTTACTCTACTCAAAAGATTTGTCATCTCTGAGAGACCTTGTATCTTTTTTCCCACCATAGAAATGATCCTTGCACAGTGGAGGATAGATGAATTTTTATGAGATCATGAATTTCCCATAACAAGTGAGTGTCAACTTTGATTTGCCCACTTGGTTTTTTTACTCACCCTCTTTTATCGGGTTGTATTGTTGTTCTCCTTCTGAGACGCTGTTTGGGTTTTTCACTGCAGTCTTCTTGGTCTTCTCTGCCTTTTTGTTGGGTGATTTTACTAAGGAAGGAATTGAAATGTTAAAAAGGGAAAAGAAAAGAAAATTGTAAAAGGCTGAATCGCATTTTAAATTGCTGATCCACTGATGTAAACACAGAATTTGATAGGAAAAGTGATGACAAAGGAGAAAAAGGTAATGGATTCAGGAATTGGGACGGAACCAAAAAATCATTTCTGGGCACAGAATCTGAAAACATTTAACTCTTGTGCTCCCTACATTCAGTTAAAGTCTTTCTGCCTCTCACATTAGATAAATAATGCATTTTAATTCGCACTTTTGTTGAAGTTCCTGTATTAAAGAATCATGAAATATGAATTCATGAAATCAGGGTTCAAATACATCATAAACACACCCTGTACATGCGGCAGGGTAGGGGGCAGGGAGTTAACATTAAAGGTACTGAAAATGTTTTTTTATTTGACTGAAGTTTGGGATGGGCTCCACATGACAACAGCTCTTCTCACATCTGTAAGTCTTTATCCGCATCTCTTTCTGGGGACAGGTTCAACTCCGCAGCGCTCCGAGCTCCACATGTGCTTCAGCAAAACCGATTAAGAAAGCACCAGCATGTGGTTGTTGAGACACTGGTGAAATACTAGCACTACACATGACATTTAGTTAATCATAGTACAGTAGAAATATGACATTAAACTCCACTAAATGAATTCCAGAAATCCTCCTTATGAGAAGCAGTGAAGGGATGGGTTCTTCCATGCAAGAACCATCAATTAAAAATGCTCACTCTCCACATTTAAACTTCCCTACACTGACACTAAGATGTTTAAGAAACTTCCATTCTTCTTCTTTCTTTAATACTCTTAAGGTAAAGTAAAATATTGAATGTCATTGTGGCTTCAAGTTGAAAGCAAAATTCAATTCATGACTAATTCTTTTTATTTTTTGACACTTCAGTGCAGTCGTGCAAGCTGGAAATACAACATATACAACATGCAAGGAAACAATCGCCTGTTTCCACCTAAAAGACAGTCTTCTGCTGACACACCTCTAACTAATGATCCTTCACTAGCTTTGTTCACCAGCTAGTTTCTGTGCATTCCTGGTAACGTACAGCTTTTTTTGTCCTGTAACTAGATGTCTACTTTGTCTGCAGAAAGACGTAGACAGTTAATATTAGGTACAATTAATATTAAAAAAGAAAACAGTTTAAAAGTGCAGCTTTAAATACAACACTTGCATCTTTACATTTTCTTCGGCTTATCCAGTTCAGGTTTGCATTTGGGCTGGAGCCTATCAATGTTGTCATTGGGTAAGAGGTGGGGTACACGCTTAGCAGGTCAACCAGACTGTCAGGGGACTAACGCTGAGAAAGAGACATCCATTCACACCTACATTCAATTTAGAATCAGCAATAAACCAGCAAGCATGTCTTTGGACTGTGGGAGGAAGCCAAAGTACCCAAAGAGGCACAGAGAGAACATGAGGAGCACACGCAGACAGGCCCCAGGCCCTGAGGCTCTGAGGTGACAGTGCAAACCACCACACCGACTCAGATATTGTAGAATACTTTATCTGGAAGACACTAAAGTGATTAAGATGCATTTAATTAGATAAAAACTGTAACTGTAGGGAAGAAGCAGCTTCTGTATCACTGTTAACACCTTCCTCCTCCAGTCTCACCTGCAGTAGGTATCTCTGCTGAGACACGTGAAGTTAGATGCCTGAAACGTGAGGTCACTGTCTACACAGCTGCACTACACTATCAGCCACCAACCAACACAAACCCTCACAGCCTGTTACTGTCTCCCAATCACCTGGCAGTATTTCAAACATACCTACGAACCTGCTCCTGCATGAGCAGAGACTCCTTGAGGACGAGATTCAAGCTGTCCATTTTGACATGGACTACAGCAAGACCGCACTGCTGGTGCTTGTTACTTTTTGGGGATAGCATAGGTTTCACATGTGCACTGCACCACCACACAGTGCAATCCTAATCTCAACCATGCATGAAGCTTTAAATCCTGCTGTTGCGCTGCAGCCAAACAGAAAAATGGGTCTGTATGCATACTGAATAGTGAGGAGGATGACTACATCATGAGATCATTATTTTTATGAGTCAGTGAGCACATCAGGGTTGAATACGATGCCTCCAAATTTTTCATCTCTATTCATCGATTAGCATGAGTGTCGGCTGCGTGTTAGGTGACTCTGAGAAAAGGTGATTGTGAGTGATGTTTCACTTTTTCCACACAGCAAGCACCCAATGATGCAAAATGCCAAATAATACGAAGTTTGTGATGTTATTTAATTCCAAATAATATTGACTGTGAAATATAAAATGCTGGAATGACAGATTTAAAAACTGAAAACCTGTCTCGACACTGACTCATAAGTTTACATTTCCTAGGGATTTAACAGAAAAACTCATTGATATTGTTTTTCTTTAAAAGTTGCTCAAGTTGCTCTCTAAGACACAGCAGTGTTTTTACCTGTTTTTGCATCTGCTGGGGTTTTATCTGTCTTCTTACTGCTGTCTGACTTCGCCTTGGCAGTCTTCTTGGCAGGATGCTCCTTTGGGTCTTCCTCACCATCGGGTATGAAGGAATTTTGCTTCTCCAACACCTGGACCTGGTTGTATTGTTCTCTTGTCAGCAGTTCCTGCATGTAGTAATCCTCATCCTCACGGACAGAGCCGTGGCTAAGATCTGCCAACCCCACAAGGAGTCCCAGCAGGGCTAGGGGGGTTAGGAGCCTGAGGTGTTTTATTATCATTTTCTGGGGATTACCTCCAGTCGAGAGTCCTGATGCTGTCTCCAGAGGAGCCTGCTGCTGCTGCCGGGCAGCGTCCCATCAACTGCTCGCCTTTCTCTCCCTTCCCACTCCAACAGGAAGAGTTCACAAAGTTTTCAAAGCACTCCAAGTCACTGACGAAAGCTGGGAGCCAGAGGGTCCATGGACGCCTCTGCCTGAGAAAAATGCAGTGAGGGAGGGAGAAACAGAGAGCAGGAGATGAGGAAGCAGAAAGGGAAGAGGCAGGGAGACAGACAATACAGTTCTGTTTAGGATGCCACGAGGCATGGTAGAGACAGAAACTGACACATTTGGGATCAGCTTTCATATTCATCTCCTCCTACCTTCTCTGATCAGAGAAAAGTTTACTCTATTATGTGCGGGGAAAGCAATTGGGAAACTTAAGCAACCCTTAAAAAGACTTCAATTCTGGATCTTAAAAGGAAAAGCAGCAGCAAGTATCCTGCTTGTACGAACATGAGGTCCAAACTGGCACAACATATGTGTCACCAAGCAAACAGGCACCGTGATCCACCCCTTTTTAGTTTGACGAGTCGGATACACATGTGCGTGCATCCGATAGTAAAAGTTTATTTAACAGCTTCAGAATCAGCGACCATCATACATCCTTTGCTTCAGCCAAGACATGTGTGGACTCTTCAGTAATCTGCACGTTAACAAGCAGCGGAAATTTAACAAAACACAGCCTCTGTGGAGCATTCAGGCATGTTCCAACACAGGGATGGAGCGCTGCCCTGTGTGTCACTGCTTATCACATCATGAAGCTTTTCCTCTTTTTTTCTTCCTCCCTCTCTCTCTTGCTTTCATACAGCCATGACTACAGCAGCTGATGGAGCCTCACTTTCATAACAAGATGATAACAAAGCCTAAAGCGAGAGTCAAACTGGCAGATTCTTTATTAAAACCATAATTTGTCTGCTGAAAAGATTTTTCTTTAGGTAAAATTAGAGGGGAAAAAAGAGAAAGAGAGAAAAGTTTTCTCATGAGACTCCCAGTATATGTGTGTGTGTGTGTGTGTGTGTGTGTGTGTGTGTGTGTGTGTGTGTGTGTGTGTGTTTGTGTGTGTTTTAGTGGTGCTGCTAATAGACATAAGATTTGGTCAGAGTATATGAATGTATGATGTCTTTGTATGATGTCAGTAAGGAAAACGTGCCTAAGATGGTCACATCAGGCACACAGATCTGGTTGTGAGCGCAACAGCATTACCCACCTGGAGTTGAAATGTTCTTTTTGTGAGGGACAGCCAATCAGAAGAAACCTGGATTCCAAGGGGTGGGGTGGCCTCATGGGGGATTTATGTTCCCACGTTGATAGTTGGGCCTGTAAAGCAAAGGGACCAGGACCTTTAACCTTCAGAAGCCTAAAGCCTTGATTTTCCTCCACTGCAGACATGGACACAGACAGCTGGAGACCTGATTGCAGAGTAGTCATTTCTGTTATATTTCTTTGAAGTCCATTTGAAGTCCACCACCCAGGAAGCATGTGTAGTTTGTCCATTGTAACGTAAATTCTCCGCAGACAACTCTATGTGGTCACAAAAAACAAGGAAGCATGTGGTCCGCACGGACACTCACCGCCCGATGACAAAATTTACATAACTCAGACCCTCTAATGGACTTGCAAACATGGAAAGTATAATCATCAAAGAAAACCCCAACCCTAACCCCAGCCCTACCTCTAATTCCAGGCAAGCAGAAGATTTTTGGTTGAGCTGGAAATCAGGGAACAAAGAAAACAATCACCTCAAAATATGAGGTTAGAGTATGGGTAGGGTTAGCATCAACACCTATGATGATTTACAGTTCAGAGGGTTAAATGGGAAGGGTTAAAAAGCTTGTTTCAGTTAGAAGATGACCTGAGGGGCTGCATTACTGCCCAATATTTAATAAAGATGAACTGAATCAAACATATTTTATGGTCAAATTATCATCAGTATCCATAGTTTTTTCAGTTTTTATGATTTGTACACAAAAAGATTTGCAAAAAAGAAAAACAGATTGCAGCCCAAATTCACTCTCCCTTTTACAATGGTTAAATAGTGTATGAATCTCTATGTTCCCTCACGTTAGGTTCACCTTTTATGTCTTGCTGGCTGGAAAACGAATCATTTGTATGTAGAGGTTTAAAAGTGAACCATTTTGAACTACATCTGTTTGCAACAGGCAGTCATGAGCAGCAGTGCAACTTGGTGTAAAACCCACACGAACTACAGCTGTTTGGGACTTCTGCACTGGTAACCCCTCGATATGAGGTCAGGCCAGAAATGAAGGTGGGGATTTTTCTATCAGTGCTGATAAATCAGCGGCTGGCTTTCCTTCACTTTCAGCACTCTTTTGTCTGCTGTAATAGTAGCCTTGTCTTTCAAGGGAGCCCAGAGACCTTGGCTTTTCATCTGGGTCATGTCATTGACTGATAGACTCCGCTTTGGTAAGACTGCGTTTGTATGTGTGTGTCTCGCCACAGAGTAAATCTACTGGTCATTCTTTTTTGTGGCGCTATGTAGCCAACCGTATTGGAAAAAGTTGACACAAGGCAGATACTAGCAACACAATAAACCCCATGCAAGCACGTAAGTACTGCTGAATGGTTTTCAGTGTTTGACAAATGTGAAACATCAAAGTCATAGCCAGCCTGCATTTACCCTGCATCTCTGCAGACAGCCCTCTCTTAAATGTCATTAGAGTGGAAGAAGAAAGAACACCAAATTCCTTTTGGCATTTGTCTGAAATAACATGAGTAGTTCTGCATGCCTGCAATTAAAAACTGGGCTTCTATTATGTTTTTTTTTAAATCAGTATGTACTCGAGACAAAGCTAGCAGCGCACCCAAACAAAGCTGATTCAACAGTCATGTGCCTGAGTCTGAATTGAGCTTGTCTTAAAGCCTGCAGGCATGAGGGAAATAAGCAAATAAGTAGATATCTTAAATTATTCTTTTTTTTATTACTATTCTGGTGGTGCGGCGCAATGATAAGCCACCTGGACAACAACACACGCAATTACAGCTGCGCAAATGTGATAGCTTCTGCCAAGTCATTACTGTAGACTAGTTGCTCACACAGTACATCACCCATGGATGAATAATACACACACAGACACACACACGTAGGATTTTTGTGTGTTTGAAAAGCCATTTTGCCTCATGGCAACCCTAAATTTCTGACTGCAAGTAAAGAAGCACACAGTTCTATTTACACTTTGACCTTTGTAACATTAACACAGCTACATGTTGGGTCCCATGTTGATTCTCTCTATGACTTTAAATGAGTCAGATGCATGCAAGATGCATCACATTAACAGTATTTTATAGCAGCGGGTATGAAAAATATGCTTGTGTTTTCTTTTTTGCTTCTTTTCTGTCAACAGAATACATGATCACATATATGCTGGTTAGGGGAAAAAAATAGACATGTGGGGTTAAATTGCTCAACAGACATTTTACAAGACAGAACAACACATCTTCCTAAAGTTTTCTGAAACTGCAACCAGCTTCAGAAACTTCTGGAACAGTTTATGAAAGGGATATGTATCAATAACATATTTTTTGTTCTGTCTCATTTAAGGAAGAATCTGTCTCACAAAGCCTGATAGGAACTGCCCCGTTTCTCTTTGTATATGTGTGTGTGTGTGTATGGGTTTGTTTGACAAAGACTGGAGGACAGCCCATCTCCCAGATACTGCACACTCAGAAAGAGAGAGAGAGACTTGTTACACTCCTCCTCAGGGATTTGCTTCTCCCCAGGGGGGCTGAGGGAACGGACCTGCTGCCCACACTGCTGAATGCGAGAGACAGGAAGAGAGGAGTGAATGGAAGGGCAGAATAAACGAGTGAGGAGTAAGAGGCTGGGGTCATTTGACGGGGTTTAGTTTCCGCTGGCATCGAGCATGCCTCGCTGGCAGGTTCTGGCCATCGGTGCTACCTGCGTACTGATCTCCTTCCAAACGGACTTGGTGGTGGCGGAGGAGCCACTCCTTCGAGCTCTAGCTTTAGGCCGGAGGCAGCGCCTGCCCCAGCCTGCGCCGCTCACTCAGCCATGGGGCCGGTCTGCTGTAAACCGGACAGACTGAAGAAACAACATCTCCAAGGTAACGGGAAACAGATGCTGGAGATTTTTTACAAGTGTAGTAGACAGTGAGGTGGAGCGCCCGAGCAGCTTTGAGACTGTCAGATTTACAGCATGTTTAGAACTTTTATTTATGGAGGTTTTTTTTAACAGATTTAACGTGACCGCTCTGTCCTCCTGCCCCACAAAGAACACTTTTAACGGATGGTGTTTTTTCAAAATTTCTATGGCTCAACAAGAGCGACTTATATGAAAAGCTTTGCTGCAAAATGACTTTCACTTCTCCAAAATATGTGAATACAAAAGAGAATGACACGCTGACCACTTTGCAGAAAAGCATTGACTTGGCTAATTCTTGTATAACAACTTTTCTTTTAGTTTAATCCACTCATATTTTCACACTGCAGTATACTGACTTGTTGAACTTCTTCCCTTCTGTTTTAGGTGAAGTGGTTTTATACCCTTATGAACAAATTAATGTCTATTGGCAGTTACTTGCATGAATGAGAGGTCACTTGCACACAGCTACTGGTAAATTCACAGCTGTTCCTGTGCTGTAATGCATGTTTGGAGATTACAGTAGTTCTACATTGTGGTTACAAGGGTATGTGTGTCTTCGGTTGTGGTTAGCTCTGCTACAGTCCGTAATAGATTGTCAAAATATAGATGTCTATAGACAGAAAGCCTATGGGCATTTGACCCACTCATTTTGGACTACACATTTTAAGGTTTAATGTTAGTGTTTTGGTTGCTGTCATTCGGATTTCATGGAGCCAGAAGCTATCTTATATGGAAGAAAGAGTGGAGTGCTAATGCCAGGCAGCTTTGTGTAAAAGTTATGTTAAAAATTCAACCCCCTGTAAAGTTCTTATAGAGCAGGAAACCATCCATAGCCTGTAAACATGCTTGTTAATGCTCAAAAGTTGAGCGAATGTTGGGAGTTAGCTTTCTGGTGCCTCAAGTGGCCACTAGAGGAAGTGCAGTCTTTCAGGAACTTCATTTTTAAGCTTCAGAAGCTGCCACCTGGTCATACCACTATTTGCTTATGTAGCCATCACTAACTGTATAGTTGGTACAAAGTACCAGGAAGCAGAACCTGTTGTTGAATCTATTTTTATTGTTTTTATTGTTTCCCGTTCTCACTCGCTCACTCGTTTACCAAGTTTCTTCCTCTTTCACATCATAGTGTTATAAAAAGCTCAGAAGTCACCAATTCCAGATAAAATCATCAGTCGTATCATTAATAAAGGACTAAACTGTAATTTGTGTTCAGAAATGTGTTCAACTGCGTACACATTTCTGTTTGGATGTGGAGTAGAGAGGTTTTAACCAGTCCCCATATAAAGTCCTGTCAGGTCTAAATTCTTAATGTTCTTTGACAGCTGTTTGGTCGTGCCCATGATGGTGGAGAGGATGGAAGGAAAGAAACTGATTCAGTCCACAGGGGTGCTTTGTACACATAACGAGTCGAGATCAGGAGTATCTGTAATTGATCGAATGACTGATTGATTTTAATGGGAGCCAGAATTCTGGTTGGATAGGAGAAGATAAAATGATAAAATTTACTCAGTGACATTCAAATCAATTTATAACTTTTACGTCCATCCATTCTCTTATCCTTCTGAGGGTCATGGGGGGGGGGGCTGGAGCCTATCCCAGGGCGAGAGGCAGGGTACACCCTGGACAGGTTGCCAGTCTGTCACAGGGCTAACAGAGACAACTATTCACATCTATGGGCAATTTAGAGTTACCAATTAACCCACGTCTTTGGGAGGAAGCTGAAGTACCCGGAGAGAACCCAGGCACACAAGGGTGTGTGCCTGGGTTCAGTGTCACCAGTGTCACCTCCAGGTTAGTTTATGTTGAAATGCTAAAAGTTACACTATAATGATCTTATTTCTATGCTTCAGTAAATAAATCTCATCTATTCTCCAAAACATAAATGTCAGAGTCTTATCACAATCTGGAAGGTCAGTTTATTTTCTGTGTTCATGGAGCATTAATATCAGGCCCAAGACATTAGTGCAAACTTACTGTGTTCATTTCATGCTCCATATTTCTGGTCTGGGAGTAGAGTAACTTCAGAGTAACTTTATATGATTTTCCTTTAAAAAACAAAAACTTCACCTGTTTCTCTTACACCAACCCTTTATGCAGTTCATTAGTTCATCCATCATCTGAAGCAAGCTGCTCATGTTTCTTTAACCCCTCCCTCTCAAAACCCACATCCCTCTGATTGTCCAGTTTCTGGAAGCTTACTGAGGGGCAGCATCCAGTGTTTATAAGATTTACTGTTTATATTTTGCGGGTATGTTGTGGCTGAATCAGACGATGACACAGATATATTACTTGTATTTCTTATTATTTGAAAATGTTTAATGCAAACATATAAAAACGTGCTTTGCTTGTTTGCTGTAACAAATAATAGAGTGTTACTTTTCCTGTCAATTAATTACATTGCAAATGATTTTTACATGATAGATAATTGATACATTTTTTTAAGCAACTTCATAGATGGGGATGCCAGCAAAATAATTGTTCGATTTTGTTTAATAAGAAAACAGACAACCAGTTCACAGGATAAAAATGTAAGTGACATAAATATACTACTATACTACACTACCTCAACTGAGTGCAGGTATCTCAACCTATTGTGACAGTTTACCAAGTTCAAATAGTGACTTTAGCTAGGAGAGCTCATGTTTATACTCCTGTCCTCCTCCACTCATCCTTTCAAGCACTTATCTTTTATTCAACAGTGTCTATGAGCTTTGTGACATTTAAATACAGAAGCAGGATTTCTCCAGGGTGTATCTTCAATGGAATACACGCAGGCACTCCAAAGACTGCAGCTTTACGCATGTGTTCTGCAAACGTTTAACCTCTTTGCAGGCTCAAATGTCAACCTCTGTCTGATGCCTGTGTGGAGCAACCAAAATCAGATTCATTGCAGGGAGTTGAAAAGGAAAACCCAGTTAGAAGACTGTCTGTGTAAACCCTGCAGTAAACGTTATCACAACTGGCTTCAAATAGGATCTTTGTATTGCTGGTCAATCCAGACTGGGATGTTCCAGTGGTTTTGATGTCTGTTGAGTATGATAGGGTTGATTTAAGTGGCTCTGTGTGTGTGCATGTGTTGTACTGTAGAGGTGTTGGATGTGTCACAGCACTTTAATGTCCAAATCTCTTCTCTACATTTTTATCACCCCTTTTCTCCTGTGGACTTATTTAGGACTCATGCTACTATCACACTACATATATTGCTCTTTAATAAAAGCAAGCTAGGCAGTAAGCCTATTTCCCAGACAGTAGAGCATTTGTGATGACAGGCCGCTGTTTTGTTGATCATGGTAGTGTGAGTTTGAAAAGCTGGGTGACAATGGCACTTAGCTTTATAGCACCACTGTTTATATTTGGTTTCCCTTCTCACAGCTAAATGACTGTAACAACAGTGACTGTGACTGTGCACCCACAGCCAATCACCCACATCTAACCCTAATGCCCAAGTGGTGCTGAAGATCACACCAGATCATTTTTCACACATTTGAAAAACAAAAATAACTTGTCTGGTATTCTTATATCAACCTGGCATCGCTCGCTGTGACTCACACCAAGTTTACAGTGTGATGTGATTATTCTTCCCCACATGTTTCAGGCAGCTGTGAGCTTTGCTAATATTTTAGATCCCTCACTTCTTCTCTGGACCACAGTGTGGGTCACAGTGCAAAAGTACAAGCACCCAATAGGACAGCTCTGCCATCTAGTGGTAAGAAACCCACATTTTTAAAGCACAGTGATTTTTAAACCTGGTTTATCCAAAAGAAACAAGTTTAATACACAAAATTTAAAAATTGAAATTTGCTGCTGTCACAAATATTATAAAATATCTTTGATAAAATAACACAATTTTCACTTTGAATTCACTAATGTCTCATCTAAATGTCTCATCTAAATGTCTCATCTAGGCCAGGAAAACAAAATCTACTACCTTGTTTATCTTCAAAGAACATTTTCGAAACCTTTTAAAAATTTTGATCTTTGAGCCTAAATTAAGACCTTCAATTTCAATACCATTACCATTCTTTCTCTGAGATACCCCAAGCAACATTGATAGGTACTCTTTTTGCCAAAGATGCTAGTCTCAAAAGCACTATGTCAAGGATCTGCAATACACTAGCCAATATAAATCTCCAGCTCCCAAGTAGGCTTTGAATACAGTTGTAGAACAAGAAACAAGAAACTTCTTCTACTCCAAACACTGGGCTTACACAGTTTATGATTATTCACCATGTCCACCTTAGGGGACATGGTGAGGGGCCTGAAAACTGAATGTTATCACATTTTCTCTTCTATAGAACCAGCTTCCAGTTTGGATTTGGGAGACAGACACTATCTCTATTTTTAAGATGAGGCTTCAAATGTTCCTTTTTGCTAAAGCATATAGTTAGGGCTGGATCAGGTGACCCTGAATCCTCCCTTAGTTATGCTGCAATAGGTGTAGGCTGCTGGGGGATTCCCATGATGCATTGAGTATTTCTTCTTCAGTTACATTTATCACCCACTATGTGTTAATAGACCTCTCTGCACTGAATCATACCTGTTATTAATCTCTGGCTCTCTTCCACAGCATGTCTTTTATCCTGTCTTCCTTCTCTCACCCCAACCGGTCGCGGCAGATGGCCGCCCCTCCCTGAGCCTGGTTCTTCTGGAGGTTTCTTCCTGTTAAAAGGGAGTTTTTCCTTCCCACTGTCGCCAAATGTCTTGCTCATAAGTTGTCATCTGGTCATTGGGTTTTTCTCTGTATGTATTATTGTAGGGTCTACCTTACAATATAAAGCACCTTGAGGCGACTGTTGTTGTGATTTGGAGCTGTTGAAATAAAATTGAATTGAATCCACCTTACCAAACCAAAACATTTACCCCAACATTTAGCCCGTTCAAGTACAGTGCAAACATATGTTTTGGACATGTTTTCAGTTTAAATGTATTATTTTGGTATCAAACATGAATAACATAATGACCTTATAAGAGTTCAAAACCTCTTAACCTTAAGGTAAAGAAGATCAAATTCACTTATATATATGTAACTAGTAAACAATGCTCTCTGCACAATCTGCTGCTATCACAATTCCAACTTAATCCAACGAATCATTTCCCCTTTGTCAGATCTGTGAGGTTTTTGGATTATTATTTATCATGTTACACGTTTATGATATCTGAAATACTTACTTGTTAATTCTTAACAGTAATGGTTTTAAATCTTTTTTTCTATTAAAATTAATCTTCTCGACAAATTATTATCTTGTATTCAACTGCTAGGATACTTCTGAGAAATTTCTAAGCAGTTTGACATTTTTTTCAAGGTAAATTTATGAGGCTGTTTCCTATAAAGACAAAAAACAAACAAATAACCAAAAATAAAATCCATCTAGTAGCATCACACTGCAGACCACAAGGCTGATTCCACGAGAAATCCCTATTTCATCTGTTGTACTCACTCATACTCTTCTTTTTCCCTGCCCTGTGTGTCCCACAGGCGGAACAGGAGAGAAGGATCGGGCACCCATCAGCCATGAATCCTTCCTGCTCATGGCAAACTCCCAGAGCGATATGGACGACTGGGTCAAGGCCATACGGCGGGTCATCTGGGCACCATTTGGAGGAGGTAAAGCCAAACCTTTGAACTGAAACACACAAAAAAACCCACATTAGGCCACCAATGGGTAGCAACTAAAAATCCATATTTCTCTAATGAAAATATACAAACATACAAGCCAAGCTAACACTGCTTTTGTTCATCATCGTTGTGTAAAAGAAAGCGAGATATATTATTCATATTTCTTTGCCAGCAATAATTCAAGGCATGCCTTCCAGTGCAGGAGATTTCCTCTCTGCCTTACAGGCTCAACACATCGCCCCAAATATTTGAAACTAGCTCTTGCTGCTAGAATAGAAAAGACTGCAGTCCACATCTCTGCTCTGTCTTTAATGTTTAGGTAACATACCTGAGCTGAGCTATGCAAACTATCTCCAATCCCAACTCTGTCTCATTTCTTTAGCCTGCAGGTAATTCTCACCCTGTCTGCTCAGGATGTCTAACTAGTGTAAGGCCAGAAATATAACCAGGCCTGTCTGGTTGTGATGTGGGGAATAAGGAGCAGCTGAGCAGGAAGGTGTTGGGTTACAAAGCAGCTCTATATTAACAGGGGGATAAATGTAGAATAACACATAAATAATATACTGTATGATATCACTAATCTAATTTTAATCTTTGTCTTTAGTAAGGCATGTTTAAGAGCTGCTGGCAATTAGCAGAGCTATTCTTTATGAAAATGAGTCCTTTATCTTTGTTTATTCTAATCTTCAATTTTAGCAAATAAAAACACCAAAAAAAAAAAAAGTTCTGTAAGCTTGGCTGATGTAAAAATAAGGGAATGTATAAATGAAGACCTAGCTGACCAATAAAAACCTATAACAACCATGACTAGCTTAAATTTCCACACAAGTAACACAAAATATATACCTTTATAAATAGCAAGCATAGGCCTAATTGATTAAGAAAAAGTTGCCATACCATAATGCCATACACGGAGTTAGCACTGTTGTCACAAAACAAGTTTTAAATGTGGGCTTGAATCCACCAGCTTGTTGGGTTCTTTCACTCCCCCCATGGCAGCTGGGATTGGCTTCAGCCCCCACCTCCTCAATTTGGATAACAGAAGAAAATGGATGGATAGATTTTATACTTGGTGCATGAAAAAAGGAAAAGAGTAAAGAGTCCTGGTCACCTTTCCAGTCACATTAACGTTTATCATTTTTGACAATGACAGCAGTTCTCACTATTTTTTAGTACCCCCAAAAAGATTGTAAAAGTAATAATTCATTTTAATCTTGTATTAAATATGTGCTAGCTTTTTGTCCATGCTATATTTTTAATTAAACTCTAGCATTTTGTGCTAGCAACCGATAAAATGCAAACAGCATTTTCTTCCAGCTTTTTGTTAACTTCTTGTGAAATGCTAGCTTTTTGTGCTAGCATTTTGTCCTCTGGTAGCACAAAAAGCTAGCATGTTTTTTAGGCTCCCTTTAAAGCACCTTTAAAATGAGATAGACAAAAAAAACTACAATTTTTGTGAAAAAAAACAATAGAATGAATACATAATAATGTATTTTTTTGGCATATTAGCTTAGCTTATCATTAGCCTATATCCCAAGAATTTTCTCTTTCTCCTCAACATTAATACTAAATGCATAGTGAAAGTCAATACACTGACACCTCTGTTCAGAGTGAATCTCCTGACGGGCCCTGACCGGCTGGGTGGTATTTCCAGCCTCCCTCTCCAGTTCACAGGCAAAATGTGTCAGTCTGCTGCCTCTGCGTCCAGAATAGATCTGTGCCAAATCACAGACCCCTCCTTAACACCAGCACTGCAGTCACAGCAGATCCCATGTAACATTTCTCTGCTTCCTCAGCTGCTCTTTCCAAGCTTCTCTGTAATTTTCCTCAACTTGGCTTGTTCCTGCTGGAGTCTGTGGGCTAAATGAAAGATTAATTACCAGCTACAAGAGTCAAATGCCTGAACAGGAATGGATGGACATGGTGAAATGTGGGCTGGGAAGGTATGACAAACGCTTTCTGCAACTGTGCAGCTCCCGTTCTTTCAATTACTACCATTACTGCAAGCTAACATCCAGCTGTGACTGCTGCAGCCAAACAACAGGTAATAACCTGCAGTTATTAGGATGTATATAATTAAGCATGTTTAGATATCTAAGTTGGCACAGGTTTCACAAGTTGACCCTAAAGCCACTGTAAAGCCCCTTGTTTCACAGTGTATGTTCAAATTTGTTAAAAAGTAATAAAGACGTACAATTATCTTTTGTTAGGAGATCAAATTCACTAAGCAGAGAAAATTGTTGTACTAGAATGTGAAATGAAAGCCCAGATCTAAGAGGTTGTTTTTGTGAAAACAAATAATTATCTTTGTGATCATATGAAGGCTACACAATGAGAGTATACCTACAAATAACCACAAAGATGCTGTTACAGAAACATATTAATACAATACCACGTTTACCCTGAAACATGCTGTCAGATTCAATTTTCACACAGAATAAATGGACATATTTTCTATACTTGCTCCACAATACAAAAGCCAACAATGGCCTCGTGCCTTCAGTAAGCCAGTTATGTTTCTTCCATCTGTCAACAGGGATATTTGGCCAACGTCTAGAGGACACAGTGCAGTACGAGAAGAAGTTTGGCCCCCGCCTTGCACCCCTGCTGGTTGAGCAGTGTGTGGACTTTATCAGAGAGAGGGGTCTGGATGAGGAAGGTCTCTTTCGAATGCCAGGACAGGCCAACCTAGTCAGGGAGCTGCAGGAGGCCTTCGACTGTGGGGACAAGCCCCTGTTTGACAGGTGGGTGAGAGGATGAAATAGAAAAATTCACTTTGCCAAAGACTTTTGTGATCATCACTGATTTTAATTCTACTGAATCATTTTTCTTTCTGACTCGCTTGCAGTAACACAGACGTCCACACAGTGGCATCCTTGCTGAAGTTGTACCTGCGAGAGCTGCCTGAACCAGTTATCCCCTTCTCCAAATATGAAGACTTTCTAACCTGTGCGCAGCTTTTGGCCAAAGATGAGGAGGAAGTATGTGCTGTTTACCTTTTGTGTGGACTGTGAGTGTTACTGTGAGTAGAATAAGCATGATTTGTCTCATATCAGGGGGTCCAGGAGCTTGGAAAGCAAGTTAGCACTCTACCTCTACCGAACTACAATCTCCTAAAGTACATATGCAAGTGAGTGACCTCCTCTGTTAGATTGAGAATTTAACTTTTGACGCCTTATATTTTTTTTTTACTCTAGTTCTTCACTATATCTCTCCTTAGATTCCTTGATGAGGTCCAGTCCCACTGTAATGAGAACAAGATGAGTGTCCAGAACCTTGCCACAGTATTTGGACCTAACATCCTTAGACCGAAGATGGAGGACCCGGTCACTATCATGGAAGGTACAGACAAAACAATGACAATCAAATAAGGTTCTGTTTTTCTGTAATTTATATGTTAAAAGTGATAGTTTAGAATAAAACTAAAAAAGTTATACTGACACCGGCTGAATGTGATTTGTATTGTCTAGGAACTTCTCTCGTCCAGCACCTGATGACAGTCCTCATCAGGGAACACAACCGTTTGTACTCAGGGAGGGAACAGGAGGGGCCAGCTCTACCCCAAACTGAGATCCCCATCCAAGGGCATCATCTCCAACACCGCAGCCTGGGAGCCTGGATCTCTGAAGAGGACCTTCAGAGTTGCCCCGTCTCCAACCCAGACCAAGATCTGCACAGCAGTGCCTCATCCCTGGACGCCAAGCTGTGTGCAGCCATCAGTCCTACTCAGACCCCTAACCCAAACCCTGGACCAAAACTTGGGTCTTCATCGGGGAAGGGGGAGACAGTAATCAGTCCGAGTAAACAAGCCAAGACCATGCCTTCCTGGAAATATTCCTTCAAAAGCTCCTCAGCGCCTCGTTCCCAGCCGCAAGCTAAGCAAACCAGCAGCAGTGGCTCCGCAGCAGATACAACCAGTCTGTCTTCTTGTGGTGGAGGAGGTGGAAGCGGTGGCAACTGGCTTATGAACGGCTTGTCCTCCTTGAGGGGACACCGGCGCACATCTTCAGGTGAACGGTCCACCCGTGACCGTGACTCCACCGGCTCCTCCCAGAGGCTGTCCACGTATGACAACGTGACCTCCTCCTCTAGCATGGGGAGCGTCCCAAGTGCATCCAGCACACCGTGGTCCACGTCCTCCTGTGAAATCTCTGTCCCGGACTCTGGAAGCGAGCCCCTGGTGCACCAGAACTGTGGAGGTCGGGTGGAAGGTGGAGAAAGCCACAGAGAGATTAACAAGGAAAGGGACGGAGGGATGACGACAGATGCGAGCTCCGAGCAGGACAGTTGCGAGGCCATGGAGCTGTGCAGCAGCAGCGCTGCCTGCAGTGAAAATGGAAACGTGGCCACGGCGGCCGGGGTGCCGTCCATTATCATGTCCGAAGATGGAGATGGGGAAAAACTAACACTGAGCAGCCTGGTAGAGGGACTGAAAGACGAGCTGAGAAAACAGAAGACTACATATGAGGCCAGGATCCAAAAGTAAGTCTCTGTCTTTTATATGGTGAACAGAAAGACATTTGAATGAACTTTATAGCTTTGGATGTCAGGCTTTTATTTCATTAACACAGCACCACTGCAATTACTTCAATTACAACCTGCTGTGGGCCTTTTGAAGGGCACTTTAGTATTGCAATTCTTTACAGTTGGGGGAACACGTCAGAAAGAGACTGAATAAAGACTGAATAAATAAATATGAAATACATCCTGAGATGGAAAAAGTTCCCAAAACAAAAGATTGTATATTTATCATAATTCCTATTACCAAATTTTTTACTAACCCCTAATAGCCTGGTTAAAGCACACATATGCTGAGTTTGTAACACACCAATTTAAGGAGGACATGTCAATGCTATACACTTAAAATGCTTCTACCTGTAACACTGAACATGAACTGGTATTTTCAAAAACTTTTCCCTTTTTGCAACCAAAGCCTGTCGTGGAAATAAATGGCATGTTTTTTAAAACGTACACAGAGGTGCTTTAAGCAACAAACAAAATGTTAAAGCTGTAAATCATTGGCCTGGAAGCAGCATATTTTATATACCTGTGACCATGCATCATTGTTTGGTCTATAGTTTTAGTCTGTTGTTAGGTGGTTGCATGGCAACATGATGACATCATAATATATTATATATAATTAAAGCTGGATATAAATGAGATTTTAATCATTGCAAAATTAAAGTGATACAATGTTTTTATAAGGCATTAGAGGTGCATAAATGCTGCAAATGGGTCATTATAGCCCTTGGTAGGTGTTGGCTAGGCAACGTGATGATGTCATTATATCAGCTTTAGATGAGAACCTTCAGGGGGCTAAGCTGTACCTGTGTGTCAGTCTTGGTAGCTCAGCTCCAGATAGTGTAGGAAAGGTTTGCAGGAAACTGATAGAGATTATGTGTATTATGTAAGTAAGACATATATATATATATATAGAGAGAGAGAGAGAGAGAGAGAAAGCTAACGGTGGTTCTTGCAGGGCAGATTTGTTTTATTTCCTCCGATGCTAAGAATATCACATTAGTATTAATCTGGGCACATAGGTCAGACAAAAAGTTGGGAAGTTAGGAACTGGTTTGACACGTGCTTTACTGGGTGGTTCAGCCAAACAGAAAAAAAGGCAAATGTCTGTGACCTTTTTTGTGTGTATTGTGCTTCCACACAGATTGGAAGAGTCTAGTGCTGCTCTGTGTGCCCAGATGGAGCGTTTGGAACAGGAGATGGAGCAGGAGAGGAAGAAGCAGCGCATGCTGGAGATAAAACTCAGAAACTCTGAGCGGGCACGGGAGGATGCAGAGAATCGCAACCGCCTCTTGGAAAAGGAAATGGAGGATTTTTTTGCCACGCTGGGGGATCTGGCCCTCGGTGCAAGGACTAGTGACCTTTGATACACAGCCTCTCATCTGTCTCGGGGGGTGGGGGGTTGTGGTATGGGTCCTAACTCAAAATAAGACTGAAAACAGAAAATAAAGAAAACCTAATTGTGCACATTCAGGAAAAGCTCAATAGAAGCGTAGAGATGACATAGAAAATTCTGAAGGAAATAAACTTTGACTGTTTTCCTTCTGAGGACCATCTCTACTAAACAACAAGTGGTCTTGATTTTGTTACGCATGCTTCAAACTCATTTTAAAAAGATGGCACTCCTGTGATTACTGCAGAGGTTTGTCTTACAAAGGGAGTTCAGGTGCCTGGATGTGAATGGTGGGACATAATGTAACATTTTATGAAGTGGAGAGCACTTCTTCAACCACTACTTTAGAAGGACAATAACTGAATGGATTTTGTGTTGAAAGTGTGCAACTTAAGACAGTGGTCTGCTGTTTATCTATATGGGATCTTAAAGCAGTAGCTTCACATTTTGGGAAATACACTTATTTACTGTCTTGCAGAGAGTTAGATGAGAAGTGTTGAACCAATCTAATGCCTGTATGTCAAAGAAGGCGCTAAAGCTAGTAGCCATTTAGCCTAGCTCAGAGCCACAAAAAAGAGGCTCTGGAACTATTTGTAAAGAGCCATTAAAAAAAGGCTTTTTTTAAGCTATTATGCTACTGATTATAAAATGCAAAAGCATACTGGATTTATGAACACAGCTTCATAGTGATTGTTTCAAAGTAGGCGTAAACATGCTAATAGATAGCTAGGAGATAGATAGCTAATAGCTTAGAGATATTTTCCTACACTTCACAGTTATTCTGCTTTTTTGATGATAAAAAAGGGAAAGTAATTAGTTTTTGTTAGACTAGTTACAGATAACTGCAATGCCAATGAAATGTCATTTTAGTAATAAAAATGTTAAACTAACAAAGAATCATTAATAGACAAAAGCTATTATGCATAGTATGGTAAAAGACTTTATTTACACCTGTTAGTAATAAGTCAGTTTATACGTAACAGGCTGTGTTCATAATACACCTCAAAAAGCATTTATGCCCAACACATAGATTTTTTGGTCAGAAATTTCTAGAAATGGCTCATTTGATAATAAAGATAGTGCACCCATTAGCCTAGCTTAACACAGGTTAAAATGCTAGCCTAGTACCTTATATATAAAAACTTCACTGACACTTGTAAAGCTAATTGATTAGCATATATAATTTCATTTTCTGGGCATTTTAAAAATATAATAATAAGATAAAATTAGGTTGTGGGTTTCATGCTAACCTGAGGTAGCTATGTCTAGCTTTAGTATGCATAATGGTCTTCTTAGCTAAAACTTGGCAAGAAAGCAAATAATAGTCTTATTCCCAAAATGTCAAACAGTTTCTTATACTGCAGGGTCAGTTTAGGCTATAGAGGAAGCTAGCAAACGCTTTTCTGTTTCAGAATTTGGAAATGCTAGTTTCTAAAAAAGAAATGTAACTTTTACAAATTGACCCTTTTAAATGTCATTTTAATCTTTTAAACACCAGACACTGAAATTATACTAGGTTGGTGCTGGCCAAAATCCCATTCATGTACTGTATATCTTCAAATCTGGGTAAATGAAAGTTTTTGAGTAGCTTATAACTTCTAATTATGAGTATTTTGTACTATTTGGGTAAACTGACTCCTTAACTACATTGGTAGCTTTGGCAGGTTCAATTTGTATATCGCAACACAAAGGCAGGTTTAAGAAAACTACACTTTCCAAACAGTTTCTTTTCAGAGGAGATGGGACTTCTGCCATAGCTCTTCTTTGTCCTCAGGCCCTTCCAGTGCCTCTCGTCACCATCGACATGGTTCCCGGAACTCATTTGATGGCAAAGCCTCTATCTTTGGTTCGCTCCGATCCTCACTGATGTCAATATACCTTTAATGTACAGATAATATAACAGGGACAATTCTTTTCAGCTTAGCACACGGGATATGTGCCTCAGTACATGAAGGCCATTTACAGTACACAGTAAAATACCAAAGCTAGACCGCCTCCGCTGTTCGCTCACAAGAGATCAGAATGGCCTGCCTGGAAGCCATGTTGATTTTGGCACATGAAGCTGAACACTGCCCTCAAAGAAACAATGGAGTTTCCTGGTTGTGCCTTCAGGGAAGCGTTTTGAACTAGGAAAAATGTAGTGTTGCTTGCTTGTCCACAGATGTGGTGCATATACTTATCCATAATACATGGCTTTTTAAAAAAATAAAATAAAAATGGAACAAACTGCTGATTCTGATGAGTCCCTCGAAGGTGCCAATTCTTGTGAAAGTGAATTGTGAATTGAATGGAAGTTTTGCATTAAGAATGTATCTTTATAGTGAATGTAATGTGTTGTTGATCAAACCAGCCCTATAGAAAATTGTAAACAATTAATAGAGAAAAACTTAAAGTATCAAACTCACAGTGACACTCAAATGTCTGCTCCCAAGATGAGTGAGTACTACTGAGTTTTGTGAGAGCGTCATCTTCAGCATCTTATCGTTAATCAGAACATCCAGAGGTGCAACTAGTAACAGTCAATCCCCCAAGGGCCCCTTAGGCAGTACAATTATATGTGAAAGCGTGCTTTCGGTTTGGCAATGTGACCATTTTTTTAAAGAGCTAAAAGACAGTGTTGTTATATTGACTTCATTTGCACATGTACTTCATTTGAACACGATGGTCTAACTCTTTGATTCCAACAGCCTTTTATTTTTCTCTTATATATGTCTCTTGACGAAGGTTAAATGTTTGTTATTGCTCTGCTGATCATCTATGGTGCTTATTTATTATGGATTTCCACTATTGTAACAAATGGCCATGTATGGAAATAAAAGTGACAAGGATAACACATATGTGACAATGATGAACCTGACCTGGAGTTTCTGATCGGAAAACCTTAATGAGATAAACATCTACATATTGTAGCCGTTAGTAAATGGTGCTCAGTAAATCTGGTAATTGGTTTGGACTACTTCAAGTACCAACTTTTTTTTTCGTACCAGGATGTATAAATACTTTTTAATGCTATAAAGTTGGTTGTGTTTATATAGTAGTCTAGGAGAATTAACTTCATCATGGGGTCAGCTTCAAGTGGCCACTCGAGGAACTGCTGTTTTTGGCAGTCGCCTGTTGGCTTAATTTTTTCAGCTCCTGAGGGTTTTTGGGGGGGTTTTGACCAAGCATGTTAGCGTTACAGAAGGTGATGACTTAGCGCTCCACCTTCAAATATGTTCAAATATGCCCACTTTTGGCCCCAGAATCAAAATGGGTGTGGTCAAAATCCTGACACTGGCGTCCAATTTTACATACAGTCTAAAGTTTTAGCCCAAATAGCAGATGCTGGCTAATAACCAATGCCATACTGTCACACCTCACAAAGTGGTGTACACGTGAGAAGTGGAACGAAAATCATACATGATTCCAAACATTTTTTACAAATAAATAACTGCAAAGTGGGGTGTGCATAATTATTCAGCCCCCTTTGGTCTGAGTGCAGTCAGTTGCCCATAGACATTGCCTGATGAGTGCTAATGACTAAATAGAGTGCACCTGTGTGTAATCTAATGTCAGTACAAATACAGCTGCTCTGTGACGGCCTCAGAGGTTGTCTAAGAGAATATTGGGAGCAACAATACCATGAAGTCCAAAGAACACACCAGACAGGTCAGGTATAAAGTTATTGAGAAATTTAAAGCAGGCTTAGGCTACAAAAAGATTTCCCAAGCCTTGAACATCCCACGGAGCACTGTTCAAGCAATCATTCAGAAATGGAAGGAGTATG
>VUQG01027424.1:0-16638 GCA_015106755.1 Etia nguti | reverse complement strand
CAAAGTGCAAGCCACTCATAAGCCTCAAAAATAGAAAGGCTAAATCTAAAAAAAAACCAGTACAGTTCTGGAAAAACATTCTTTGGACAGATAAAACCAAGATCAACCTCTACCAGAATGATGGCAAAAAAAAGTGTGGAGAAGGCGTGGAACAGCTCATGATCCAAAGCATACCATAACATCTGTAAAACACAGCGGAGACAGTGTGATGGCTTGGGCGTGCATGACTGACTGTGGCACTGGGGCACTAATGTTTATTGATGATGTGACACAGGACAGAAGCAGCCGAATCAATTCTGAGGTCTTCAGAGACATACTGTCTGCTCAGATCAAGCTAAATGCAGTCAAATTGATTGGGTGGTGTTTCCTAATAGAGATGGAGCAACTGAGGAATTTATAAAAGCAAAGAAGTGGAATATTCTTAAATGGCCAAGTCAGTCACCTGATCTTAACCCAACTGAGCATGCATTTCACTTGCTGAAGACTAAACTTCGGACAAAAAGGGCCATAAACAAACAGCAACTGAAAGTTGCTGTAAAGGCCTGGCAGATCATTAAAAAAGAGGAACCCCAGCATCTGGTGATGTCCATGAGTTCAAGACTTCAGGCTGTCATTGCCAACACAGGATTTTCAACCAAGTATTAGAAATGAACATTTTATTTCAGTTATTTAATTTGTCCAATTGCTTTTGAGCCCCTGAAATGAAGGGATTCTGTTTTTAAAAAATGCGTTATTTCCTCACATTTTTATGCAATCTTTTTATCATCCGACTGAATTAAAGTTGAAAGTCTGCACTTTAACTACATCTGAGTTGTTTCATTTAAAATTCATTGTGGTAATGTACAGAACCAATCTTTACACTTTCCCCGCTTTCAGTTCACACACTGTATTTTATCAACTCACCCTTGTTCCCAGACCTAAAGGTCCTCTTTTCATTCCATTCATTTGAGAAGCTGGTATCCTCACAGAAATGTATATCGTGATGCAGTCTGTGATGCTGTTGATGTCATCCCCATGTGGATCACAAAGCATGTTCTAATCTGTAGTCTCAAAGCAGTCTTGCATGGCCTTGCAGGCTTCCTGACTTGCAGGTTGCGGTCTGATCTACCTAGTGGGGGGAGGGCAGTGACTCTGTATGCCTCATGCATGTTGGTAGTGCATGCATATTATGCAGGAACGCGGGTAGAGTGGAGTCCAGACTGACATGCATAAAATCATCAGTGATGGTGATGAATGCCTCTGGGTGTTTACACTGTAGATCAACTAGTGTCACATGTATGATGTAACATGCTGCTGTACTATCAGCTGATGGTAATGGGGCAGCTGTGAGGGACCTTGATTCATTTTTGACCAGGATATGTCCTTCAATGCACATATTAAACAATATGTAGGTCTGCTTTCTTCCATTTGCGCAATATCTCTAAAATTAGAAATATCCTGTCTCAGCGTGACGGTGAGAAATTAGTTCAAAACTACTGTAATTAATTATTATCAGGATGCCCTAAAAACTCCCTGAAAAGCCTTCAGTTAATCCAAAATGCTGCAGCAAGAGTACTGATAGGGACTAGAAAGAAAGACCACATTTCTCCTATGTTGGCTTCCCTTCATTGGCTCCCTGTTAAATCCAGAACTGAATTCAAAATCCTGCTCCTCACATACAAGGTCTTAAATAATCAGGCCCCATCTTATCTTAATGACCTTATAGTACCATATCACCCTATAGAGCACTTCACTCTCGCACTGCAGGCTTACTTGTTGTTCCTAGAGCACTTAAAAGTAGAATGGGAGGGAGAGCCTTCAGTTTTCAGGCCCCTCTTCTATGGAACCAGCTTCGAGTTTGGATTCGGGAGACAGACACTATCTCTGCTTTTAGGATTAGGCTTAAAACTTTCCTTTTTCCTAAAGCATATAGTTAGGGTTGGATCAGGTGACCCTGAATCCTCCCTTAGTTATGCTGCAATAGGTTTAGGCTGCTGGGAGATTCCCATGGAGCATTTCTTCTTTTTCCACCCACTATGTGTTACTATACCTCTCTGCATTGAATCATACTTGTTATTAATCTCTGTCTCTCTTCCACAGCATGTCTTTTGTCCTGTCTTCCTTCTCTCACCCCAACCGGTCGCAGCAGATGGCCGCCCCTCCCTGAGCCTGGTTCTGCCGGAGGTTTCTTCCTGTTAAAAGGGAGTATTTCCTTCCGACTATTGCCAAAGTGCTTGCTCAAGGGGGTCATATGATTGTTGGGTTTTTCTCTGTATGTATTATTATAGGGTCTACCTTACAATATAAAGTGCCTTGAGGCAACTGTTGTTGTGATTTGGCGTTGTTTAAATAAAATAAAATTGAATTGAATTGGTATGTAAACACTGATTAAAATAGCAGAGGAGAGTTCCCATATCAAATAATATGGGCGCATACTCACAGCTAAAATTCCAATGTCCAGCGAGCACAGACATTCCTTATCAGTGGGGATTTAAGAAGGAAGTGTTGAAGGGGACCAAGAAGTCAAGCAAGTAAGTATGTGCTTGATTGGGGAAGGTGGGTATGACAGGCTGGAACCACACACTGGAGACAAGGAGCAGAGTCATCACTTCACACAGGGAACTTTCATGAAAAAGGATATACAGACATCACCGAGTTAGCTGGCAATTTGATGGGGAATGCGTATCAGGGCTGGTTCATTTGTGCTGCAGCTAATTAGACCAATGAGGCATAGGTGATCCAGCCAGGGAGTAGAAAAGGCTCCAAACTCCACCCCAAAGGGCAGAGAGCTTCACCTTCATCACTCAAAGCATCAAAACATACACAGACCAGCAACAGACTCTGTACAATGAAGGATATCATGTTTTTCCAAAAGTCTTCACTGGAGCATAAACAATATTCTCTAAAATCTTTGAAAGAAAAGGTAGTGTAGAGAGAGGCCTAAAATTAGCTAACACAGTTTGATCGAGATCAGGTTTCTTAATAAAACACTGCATTACTGCATGTTTAATGTTTGCAGGGATCACACCAGAAGACACACTGTATTTAATCTTGGCAAGAACCACCTGACCTACACTAGGAAAAAATCTCAAAAAAATCAAGAAGTAACAGCATCAAGGGGAGAACTTGAGGGTCAGAGTCACAGACTTAAATTGGTTGAAAACTACAGAACGACTGAGAGGTAGAAGGTCAGAAACAGGAACTAAAATGATAGCCCTTATGGTGGCAGCCTCAACTTACCAATAAAAAAGTTCAAAAATGTATTAAACATTTTAGGGAGTTTTCAAAAGAGACAGACTGAGGCATTAAGAACAGAGTCAATAGTTTTAAACAACAGGCATGGGTTATGGGAGTGGGATGCAATAATTTTTGATAGGTGTTAGTTAAAATAGCTCGAAGGTTTCCATCATGTCCTACCCATGGTTCTCATTCACCACAGCACAGGATCTAGCTTATATATTCTCAACCACTTCCAAATGACTTTACATTTATAACAATAAGATGGCTTTATCCCAAAAAGTTGATTCTGTTCATCTGGATGTAACGTGTTCAGTAGGAGAAACGTTTCGTCACTCATCCAAGTGACTTCTTCAGTTTCAGCTGACAGCAGGTTTCCCCAACCTTATAAACAGTACCTTTGCACAATGACTGAAACCAGCCCCACTGGCGAACAATGGGTTGAGGTCAGTTTCTAGATCATTAATATGCAAATTGTCATGACCACTGATCAACAACCACTGATCAAAGTTCATTGATCATTGATCACTCACCATTGATCAATGGCCATGAGTACCATTCACAGAGAGTTGGGGAATGTCTGCAGTCACAGCATTTTAAGATGGTGAAAGATGTACCCTTAGGCCCCCTCCTTGATTCAGAGATGGTCTTTCCCTTTTCACGTAAATGGCCTCCTTTAATCTGTGCTCAAACCACCTTTCCTCCCTGTCCAGGATGTGTACATCCTCATCGTTGAAAGAGTGGCCACTGGTCTGTAGGTGTGAATAGACTGCGGAGTCTTGGCCTAATGAGTTAGCTCTTCTGTGTTGTGCCATCTGCTTAGCCAGAGGTTGTTTAATGTATGTATATACGATACGATGTATAAATCATGGCAATTCACCTATATTACTCTACTTTGTGCCAGAGGACCAGGTCCTAGGGGTAGACCCTATTTTGGCACGCGTGTTTTAGGGTTTAAAACCCACAGAGATGCAGTGTTTAGAGAAAATGCATCTCAACTGTTGTATTATTGTAGGGTCTACTTTACAATATAAAGCTCCTTGAGGCGACTGTGTTGTGATTTGGCGCTGTATAAATAAAATTGAATTGAACTGAATCGATATTCCTGACAAATAAGGGATTAATAAGGGTTTTCACTTAAACAGCAGTTGTTCTTCTTCTCTCCTGGATCACCTGGAGCTTTCTTTAGGTGCCTTCCCAGCTTTGACAAATGTCCAGCTGGGATAACCACATTTACTCCGGGCCTTCTTGATATGATGTTCTTCTGCTTCCCTGGCTGCTGTATCTGTCTGGATAGTGTTCGATCTGTGTTGTAGCGTCCAAATGACACTAAGTTTGTGTTACAAACGATGATGAGAGTCAAACCTTAAATATTGATCCGTATGCATTGGTTTATGGTACACATCAATTTTTAAGTGTCCCCCATTACTGATGGGAATTTTCAGTCCAAGAGGGTGTAATGATAGTTGCATTTAAAGAAGCTACCCACAGGGGGCACCCAGGAATGGATAAGGCAAGAGAAAAAGACAGGGAGGTCTAGAAATAAACAGCTAACTGAAGCTAGCACAAGGAAGCAATTCTTCATGTTTTATTCTTAGATGAATAAGAACATTACATGGCACCAAGAGTGGGGTCAAGAGTAAAAAGCAACACAACAAGATGGATGCAATAAAACTGCCAAGTCAGTTGAAACTGACTGGAAACAAAGATGCAAGCTGGAGGACTTTCAAACAGCAGTTCAAGCTGTATATTGGGGCTGTCGGAGTGGATCGACAGGCAGATAAAAGAAAAATAGCCATGCTGCTCACCATTGCCGGCGCTGAAGCAATAGAGGTCTTCAATACTTTTGTGTTTGCCCACCCCGAGGACAAAGACAAGTTTGATGAAGTCATGAAGAAATTTGACAAGCACTGTCTGTAAGGACAAAACATTATGCAAAAATGTGTCTCTCAGTGAAACATTTTTCATTAAGATGGTGTCACATGACGACGATGCCAGCGCACAGTCTTGAAGAATTAACACTGGCCAAACTGTTAGTTCAGTCACAGATGATAAATTGACTATCCACTGTCAGTAAATGGGACAATTGTAACATGTAAAATTGATACAGGGACCAAAGCTAACTTGATCAGTGAGAAGGATTTCAAGGCACTGACTGAGAAGCCTAAAAGATTTACAGAAAAATCACACTTCGGAGGGCTTACAGTAACCAGCCAATACAAACAAAAGGTGGATGCAGACTTAAATTGACTGTGAAAGGCAAACAGCATTAACATTTTGTTCAACATTGTGCGTAATGGACACGAGTAAATTTTAAAAGATAAAACATCTGAGGACCTAGGACTAGTAAAGAGGATCTATTAGACTAATACTGACGACATGAAAGTAGTCAAACAGGGCAAAAGACTGGAACACCAACAGTATGAAGGAAGTTCAGACATTATCAATAAATTTCCTTCAGTCTTCAAAGGACATGGAACATTGCCTTACACCTACAAAATCCAGCTCAAGGATGATGCCGTGCCTGTGGTGCATGGCCCAAGGAGAGTGCCTGCTCCACTCAAGGCTAGTTTGAAATCTTGAAAGAATGACTCAAATGGGTGTCACTGAACAAGTGGAAGAGCCCACAGACTGGGTGAATTCTATCATGTGTGTCAAGAAAAAGAATACAGGTGCTTTAAGAGTCTGCCTTGAGCCCAAAGAGCTAAATGAAAATATTAAAAGAGAGCATTATCAGATCCCTAAGAGAGAGGAAATAATGAGTGAAATGGCAGGGGCTAAGTCTTTTAGCAAACTGGATGCTTCACATGGATTTTGGCAGCTGAGGCTAGACCCAGAAAGCAGCAGGTACACTACCTTCAACACACCCTTTGGGTGTTACTGTTTCTTGAGGCTCCCATTTGGCATTAAATCAGCACCAGAGATCTTCCACAGAGCAATGGAGTCCTTAATAGAAGGGCTGGAAGGCACCAGAGTCTACATAGATGACCTCGTCGTCTGGGGAAATACAAGACAACAACACGATGAAAGGCTGGAGAAACTTTAATGGAGAGTTAAAAAGAATGGACTAAAACTGAATTGAGACAAGTGCCTCTTTGGTGTTACAGAGATTACCTTCTTTGGCAGCGAAGGTCACAAGTGAAGGGGTGGAACCTGATCAGTCAAATACAAGCCATATTGGATATGCCTACACCCACTGACAAAAAAGGTGTCTTGCAAGCCATGGGAATGATCAACTTCCTGGGTAAGTTCATTCTAATCTTACCTCTAAGACAGCATGCCTCAGGGAGCTGCTACAGCACAATACAGTGTTCGAGTGGACAGCCCAACATGAGAAAGAGTGGAAAAAATTAAAGAAAACTGTAACTACGGAGCCAGTCCTCACATTCTTTGATCCATCAAAACCGACAAAATTTTCAAAGATGCCTCAAAGACTTGGGAGCCATGCTGCTCCAAAAGAACAGAGACAAATGGCAACCTGTAGCATATGCGTCCAGATCAGTGACAGAAACTGAACAACACTATGCTCAAATTGAAAAAGAGACTTTGGGCTTAGTGTTTGGATGTGGAAAATTTCACAGCTATGTATATGGATTACCAGCCTTTACAGAAGAGACTGATCACAAAGCTCTCATATCAATCAGAAAAAAAACCTCAACGACATGTAACCCAGAATTCAGCGCATGATGATGGCGTTGCAGCGCTATGACGTTGAGCTGATTTACATGCCTGTAAAATACATCTTGCTGGCAGATGCATTATCACGAGCACCAGCACCAAGCTGTGACAGGTTAGTCAGCACTACAGCTGAGGAGGCTGAAGCACACGTAAACATGGTAACTGCTTTACTCTCAGCATCAGATGTCATGTTGCAGCAAATTGTACCACCAAACTGACCAACCAAAAGGGTGACCTCATAGTGGCTGTGTCCATCTTTTATATGCAGTCTGTGATCATGGGTTGATGCTGGACCTGACAGATCATCATGTGACAGTCATCCAGAATTTCGAGAAAAAGAGAAACCAGTGTGCTGTAGAAGAAACATAAATTAATCTTTAATCTTGAAAACCCAGACAGTAGATTTTTGCTTCTTGTGGTTTCTGCTATTACACAATCTTGGCGTTTTTAAAAGTTCATGGCAGTTTGTACACAGCACACTGTGCCACAGCTCACAGATGGACATCAATGAGAAAGAGAAGACTGTCAAGGACTTCTATGATGGCTGAACCTCACATTTCACATCAGCGATTACATTTTATAAATATTTTTTTCATAGCAACAAGCTGATCTTGAGCATTAGAAGCACTAGTGCAAAGAATCCCTTGATATATGATCAAGTCATTGAGGTGGAGGTGGAGGTGGATTGCTACAGTATGTGAAAAATTAAGTTGCTGCAGTAAAATGAACATGCTGAAAAGTCAAAATGTTTTAAAGTAGTGTGTTCTTTGCTGCCACAGTTTTGGAACTCTACACGTCTTCTTATTTAATCCCCACGAGGATTAAATGTCCTCAAAAAGAAAGGAGGAAGAAGAAAATATTCCAGTCAGAAATGTTTTACTTCTTTTCAGGGCTGCTGTAGAGTAAGATGTGGGTTTAGAAGCTTAGATTAGGATAGGATTAAATGGAAATGTCACAGGGGGAATGGTTAGGGAATGAATACAGTCAATGAAGTTTCTAACAAGTATGCAGCAGCAATACAAATGTGTGTGTGTGCTAAAGACTACATGTTTGTTAGCTCCTCAACTAAGCAGAAACATTGCAATGTGAGTGCACTTGCAGACATCAAGTCATTGAAACTCTCCTCACATTCCTGCCTGCCTCCATTTAGCAGTGGGGAGGGCTGGAGGGGAAAGGAAGGGAAAGAGAGGGATGGAAGAGAGTGATGCCAAAGAAAAGAGACAGCTCCAACTCTCCACAGACTAAAAATCTTGATGCATTTTGACTGCTTTAGACAATCATGACCACTAATGACTTCCCATTTTCTTGGTTGTTTTTGCAAGTGAAGCTGTTCATTCTAGTGTGCATGCATAGTTTAGCCTAGTTTATACATATCTATGTTTTTCATGTTACCAGCTATGTTAAAAAAAATGGCCAGAGACCAGAAATGCCCCATCAGCCTCTCATATGTCCCATTACAACCTGGTCTGTTTCGTGCATGCACAGCTACACCCTTTAGTTGCATACACATTCACAGTCATTCACTAACATGTCGATAGTACGGAAGCTGTAATTGAAGACACAAACTAAAACATCAAAGTTTTTGTTAAAACAAACCTGATCAGACACTTAAATCACCCACACCCAGCTGAACAAGAACAAGAAACAAATGCAAAGTGGCTAAAGGTAAAGCTATCCACACAGCACTCTTGGTATAAGCAAAGAATCAAAGCAGTTATGAGCAAAGTTATGAAGACAAAGAAAAAGAGAAAGGGGTCATGTCCCGTTTCCTGTTACATTATAAACATAGTAGGAATTTATGTAAGTAACGTTTGCTATATAAATCTGTTGAACTTGGTGCAAAGACACCATCTCCTTGTCATTTGAACCAATTGTAGAAAAGTCTGTGTTAGGGTGGACTACATTACCCAGCTGCCTTTGTGCAGTCATGGGATTAGCTCCTGAGCTGGATAGCCTGGGCTGACGATGCAGGATAAAGCTGCTGGGATCCAAAGCAAATAGCCCATTCTGTATTTGTTATGAATGGTGTGCGTCACATAAACGTAAGTTCATGTTCCATGTTTAAGATGCTTCACCCTACTACTTTTGTGCGTATTGGTTCTAGCTATCTTTGGCAAATATGCTAATTAGCAAAAGCTGTGGTGGCCCAGTAATTTGATAGTTTCTGGCCTTGTTCCAGCTTTATTTGTTCCTTTTATCAATTCATGTGACTTTGAACGCCGTAATATGGGTGTATTATGTAGTGGCTAACTAGATGGGTTGACTACTGACCAACTGCCTCAATATAAATATTTCATCCCTTGTGTTTAAGTTCCAGCTTGTGGCCCATTTGGGTAGTGCTTTACTAAATGTGAACGCTCCTAAGGAGCGGTATTAGATTGATGCATTTCCTTAGCAGGTTTGTTGTGGAGGAATTGGCGGGCAGCTGTATTACCCTTTAATCTTTATTCAAGTTCTAATGTATTTCCTGTTCTTGATCGCAGAAACCACACAACATGACAAACATTACACATCCTCCTACACTATGCCATACCCCCTTATACCATCCATCTGCATGTAAATAAACTCCACCTCATACAATCTACTCCCTGGATGTCAGCCTCTCCTTCTGACTGAGATAACTATTATAGCACAACACAGCATTAAACTGACGTACACCATTCTGGTCAAAGTGGTCCTTTGAGCCGGATGTGCTGCACCTACATGACATGGCTACATCCTAAGATCGGGATGATGCACCAAATCCCTGTCCTAGCAGGATCCATAGAATCCCTGAACATCTGGAGGACTATGAGTTGTTCCATCATACCCGGGAACCAAGGCTTCTTCTTTCTAATCTTTATTCATGTTCTAATGTATTTTTTGTTCTTGATCGCAAAAACCACACCGCATCACCCCGCACCCTGAAAAAGTACATGTATCTTTGCACCAGGCACATCAATTGTGAAAGGAGACAGGGAGCAGAGCTGAGGAGTCAAAGAAGAAGAGACAAATGCTTCAAGCTTGAACCTCGGAGTGGCCATGACCAAGATGTCAACATGGAGAACATTCAGTAATAAATAATGAAATGAGAAAGAAATACAAGTGAGCTGCAATAATGAAATAGTCTTCTTTTATTTTTCTGTTATTTTTTCAGAAATATGAAACGACAGCAGCAATTCATTTTTTCTTCATTCCTTTCATTCATTGCACTTCTAAGCTGCTCAAAAAACTGCAAACTAGGAGCACCACTAAAATCTCTGACAGTATAGGACTGTAAATGCGAACTAACTGGAGAGTATTACAACAAGTTCAATCTATGTCTCAAGTGTCCAGTATAGCTTATTTTATATGAGAGGTTCTAATGAGGAGCTGTACATCAAAACATCTAAAATGAGTATAAATTTTAGAACAGCACATTGGTTTTGAGCAGCAACATGATGGAACGATTCAGTATCCAATCACAGATGTCTTACCAAAAGCAGTTTTTAAAAATAAACCCCAGCGGCATCATTCTACAATTCTGGCTCCTTTCAATTCATTTTCTTTGATATTGCTCCAGTTTACAGCAAAAGTTATCTCTAGATAGTAATGTATATATTTTAAGGTAAAGAACCTGCAACAGAAAGACAGAAACCTAATGATCAGACAATACCCTGAGGCGAAGAACTTGGTGACAGTGGGTAGAAAGAACTCCTGTTAAACAGGAAGAGGCCTGTAGCAGACATATGCACAAGGAGGAACAGCCATGAAATACGACTGCTTTGGGGGATTGCACTTTTCTAGTGAGTGTGTACTTTCAGAGTAAAGTGACTCCTCTGGTCCAAACTGAAATATATCAACAGCTATCATTTAGAAGGCTAGGACATTCAGGTTCGTTAAATAATAAATTCTGCTGACTTTTCCCACTTATTTCACCATGATTTTTAGTGTGTGATGAAATATTGCAGCAGTGCCATGAAATTCTGTACATTCTGTTGTACATTCAGTATTGTTCATCCCAGTCTCCATAAGGTTTTCTTTGGGCAGTTCTACAATAGGTGCTGTAGGACTTTGCAGGGTCAACATGAACAAAATTAACACTTGCTCTAAAAATATCGACAGCTTGTTCCAGACAGTTTTTATAAGTGGAGCTGCATCAAGGCCTGTCTTAAGAACTATACCTAAATGACCCAGGGACATAAAAATGACATGTACATTGTCACAGAGTCATCAGTTAAATCCAATAAAAACAGTCTGGCAACCTGCATTTACAATGAATCTTTTTAAAAAACGCAACCCTTTTGGGTTTGCTTCTGGCATAAAACTGAAAACAAAGGGATCAGCCAACAGGAGTTTAATAGCAGGTCTGCCTGATTTTTGGTAAGTACATTAGTTTATCTAAGACAAAGAGGCTGTTGACTTTTGTTAAAACCATCCCTCTCCTCAACTGCATTACCATCTAGTTACACTGTGCCATTGTAACTGTAACAATTTGGAAAAATACCGTGATTGGATTAGCTATTACAACTAAATCTCAAGCCTCTGGAAGCTGATTTGTGTTGTGCACAGAAAATAATGGAAAGCAATGATTGCCTCGAGGGTGGGAAATTAATTAAAAAATATATGAATTTATATATATATAAATTCTAAAAAAATTTAAACCCGTAAAAGCTTCCAAAATAATCCTTTCAAACTCTACTTTCTGGCTTTCAAAGTTGAACCACCAAAAAATGTTTTTAGAATGAAAAAGCTGCAGCAAGCAGCAGCATCTCACACATTTTCAGCATTTTTTTTAAACTTTTGTTAAGACTTCTTTGTGATTCTGCTCAACCTGGCAAAAACAACTGTCCTGCATGGGCAATCATGATCTTGCAGGAAGCTCAGTTCTGCTTAGACCAAGGCTGAAGGCTTAGCATGTCTCTCTCAGCCTTTAAATACATTCTTGACTTTTTGGAGACTAAATCTCTCAAAAGCTCAGACAAGGGTTTGCTGTTCTGTAAGTCTCTGCACCACATGACATGAATAAATCAATCAGTCAGTCCTTTGAGGGTCAACAAAACAGAGAAGAGCTGATACATTGAACCTTACAGCCCAGATGGGAGTATATCATGGTTTAATAAAAAACAAACAACAATAACATACATACTCTCAATCACAAAATAGCCAATCTCTGCAGCTCTTTCCAACCTATTCAAGTGGAGTTACGAGAGAGACAAACACATCGGCTCGACACCATGACAGGCGCAGTTATCAGCAGCATGGATTATAAAACATAGGCTAGGTTTGCCGATTGCATCAAAAGACCTTCTTCAGTGGGATTTCCGTATCAAAGGCACATAGATAAGGGAGCAAAGCGGTGGCTTAGTTTATTAGCTTTGAGGCAAATAGGAGCTGGAATATTAACTTTTTTAAAGGCTTGGTTGCAAACACACTTGATTTTGTCAGTCTGCTTGGAGTGACTTTGACGAGGCAAAGTGTCAGGGTAAGTTTGCGTGGGTGTAACTCACTCAGAATGAAATTCCAAAATGTCACTTTAATCCCAGACAACCATATCAAATCTCTCTCTGGATCACAATTTATCATTTGCGGTGGAGCAAAAATGAACAACATTTTCAATGCCTTTTCTGACTGCGACTGTGGGTAGCAGGCGTTAAATATAGATTTTATGGAGGGAGGAAACAGTTTTCTTCCTTCCAAGAATTCTGTCATTTGGCTTTTCTTTATTGGCTTTTCTATTCCTATCTTGAAGCTCAAAGGTTCTGAACAAATTCAGCAACGATATCCAACCAGGAGCGCTGAGTATGCATAGGCTTGTGCTTAAAAGGGACAGCATGACATTTTTGGGAAATAGGCTTATTCCCTTTATTGGTTTCTTTTTTTTGAGTTTTAGGAGACAGGTTTGCACCACTTGCCTGAATGTCTATTAAGCATGTAGCAGCCATACACTGTATATAAAAAAAGGAATGGGCCTTTAATTAACATCCCACACCAGAGGTTTTCTTTCATTTTATGTTACAGCCATTCAGTCTTCCACTGCTTCTATGGTCAGTGAACTCTACATGCCCATATGGAAAAGAAATAGAAAAAACTTATAAAAGACTTGCATAAGATGTGGCCTACTTCATTTAGTGAATCATATAAGGCTTATATGATTTACTCATGAAAGTAGCCACTTTCTTATTACTTTCATATATTGTTTTAGTAAGTATCCAAAACATACAAGTTTCATTTATATAATTTTTCAAGGGATCTTATATCTGTTTTCACTCTTGTATGCTTTTCATACAAGTTTCACACAAGACAGATACAAACTTTATAAGATTTATATATATCTTTTCCATATGGGTGTCCTATTTACCATGCGGCTGCCTTCTGTTTTTTTTTCTAAAAACTATGGAATTTGCTTCCTCTTGTTATCAGAATAGTGAGAGCTCAGTATTTAACTGTCATGATCCTAGGTTCTTTATGGTATTTTTGTTGTTGAGTTTTGGGTTTCTATGCCATACTCTGCCTTCATGTGTGTGCCTTTTTTCTTCTCGTCCTGTTTTATTTTGGTAACTTTGTTTGCCCTGCTTTGTGATTGTCTGTCTTGCCAGTGCTTCACCTGTATTTGATTGCTTTCACTTGTGTTTTTTTTTCCTTCCTGTGTCTAATAACCGCTGTATGTATGAACTTGGACCTTTCCCTTTGTCTTTATCATATCATCTGCTTATCGTTCTGTGCTCCAGTCTTCCGACCTGGGCTTTGCACTACAAAGTGAGTTCAGGTTATCTTTCCATTATCCAGATTCACTTTTCCTAATAATGATAAACGGTCACATTAAGCTGGTTAAAATCTCAATAAGTTAACCTAGGGTTTCCAGACCTAGGCACAAGTGCATTCAAGTGCAAGGGTTGACGCTTCCAGCATCTGACCAATCACATTAATTATTGTACCGGCAGCTGAGCGGCTGATGTAAAAATAATATTAGAAAGCATGAAGAGGTTACACAGAACATACAGTAGTATAAAGTAACACAGCAAATAAACAGCAGTTCAGTGTTAACAGCGCTGCATAAATGTGTGTATAAAAGTATCCCAATAAATTATTGTTCAAACATAAATAAGGCAGTTTAGATTTTATTCTGTCAGCTGCAGCCCTGTGTAATGGTCTGAGAGCAAGTACCTGCAATTAATATAAAGTCCACAAGTACAAACAGGTGTTATAGAACAAAAAGAAAAAATAATGATACAAGAAAAAAATGCATCTAAAAATTAATATTTCTTATTGTTGCTTAGGTTCACAGCATGGGTTATGATGGCGATGTACCATGGTAAGATGTGATCCAACTTTGTAGTACAAAAAACCAAGGGTTAACCCCAAAGTTACCTGGTTAATACAAAATCCTGCTTTGTAGTGTAGGCCTCTGGTTTTTCCCAGCTTAACTTCTGCTTTCCAGGGTTGTTTTCTCTCTTGGGCAAATTTCCTAAATTTAGTTTTTGCTCTAGTTGGGTTTTCCTGCCAGCCTTAAGCTGTCGATTTTGTTCTTACCTCTTGCCAGTAATTCATTTTTGCATCCAGAGCCCACAATCCTAAATGTGCTCTTCTGATTTTTTTATGACAGTAATATCACAGCCTAAAACTAATATCTTTCTTTCTTTTTAAAACATTATTCCTATACCTTGTGTCTTCACAACTGTAATGTTTCACTGTGGTTTTTTGTTTTTTGATTGAAAAACAATGCACAGTGTATATGTTTTGCATCTAATGAACATAATTTTATATATTTTACTGTATTAGGTTTTTCCTGCATTGTTTCAGTATTACACTAACACTTCATTTTTTGTCATCTGAAGCACTTTTAACTGCAGGTTAACGTGAAAGGTGTCACATTCCAGCTCCAATCTCCTGAACTGAAATGTGTTTGTGCCACCACCATCCTTCCAATGTGGATGTGGTTTAGTTAGAGAACGTTTTCATTCAATGTTATGGACACAGCAATGTGTATTTAACCTGAAAGAAAAAAGAAATTTTGAGCTTTTGAAGTCAAAAATCAGTTGTGTGCGTGTGTGTGTGTGTGTGTGTGTGTAGTGTATTCTCTGTGCTTGGGTTGAGTTAAGCAACACTGAATCAAGATTCAAGATTCTTTATTTGTCACGTGCATAGTTATACAAGTACAACACACAGTGAAATGTGACCTGATACGCTCCTCGACTGTGCAAAAAGACAGAGAACATTATATACAGTGAGTGAATATATACAAAGAGGACATTATGTGCAGTAAAGGAGTGAGTTATATACATTATATAAATAAAATAAAATAAAACAATCTGGAACTGACAGTTCGAAATCTGAGAATGTACATTCTCGGGCTATCCTGATCAGGCTATCCTCTTAGTGTTTTGAAGCTAATGATACATGAAAACAGGGGAAATGTAGAACACAGTGTAAGGTACACTAACAACATTAAAATGCAGGAACACATAAACGAGAGTTATGCCTTCTCCAAGATGTTAAAGTATCAAACAGCAACTGACTCTACATTAAAGGCTTAATAATATTACTTTTTATAACAGTGACAGAACTTCAGTTAATTCTATTGAAATTGCTACGATTAGTGTTTCCACAAAGTATTTAACTTTTATGAACTTTTAAGTGCCCATTTGAACAAGTGACACTGGCCATCTTGACAGTACTGACCTTTGTGTGCATCTGTTGTAAGACGGTAAGAAGCTATCAAATGTAAATAATCTGACCACAGTTACATTTCCATAAGAAATTTTTTATTCTATAACTTCATTATGTTTACATTTGTGGGCATTTCAAGCATTTATAAATAGTTTAATACATGCTTTTGTACTGAAGAGGGAAAAGTGACTGTGACTGCTCCCTGACTGCCCTAAGTTCTCATCTTTCATGCAGAGTGAGCAGGTGTGGATATTTTCTTTGATTAAGATTAAAAACTTCAAAATAAAAGCATGCAAAAATATATACAAACATGCATAAAACTACAACTTAAAACCAAACCATTAAAACACACAGAATAAAACATTAAAACTACTTCCACCCCGTAACATTTTTAAAGAGGAAAGCTCTAGAACAGTGGTTCTCAAACTTTTCACAATGAGTAGCACCTCATAAAATATATGGCTCTTGAAGTACCACCCTTATTACCAACATTAAAGTACAGTAGTATAGGCCTATTTAACACCACATACAGTTTACACAAGACAATTTTATTTCTTATATGAGTATTATTTATTTTAACTGTCATAAACAGATGTGACGAGTGATAATAATAACAACTGTACTGCATTAAAACATTCACAGCAGGTGGGATATCCAGTCTTTAAGTGATGACCTGATGAAACCTGCTTCTGGGTCCAAACTATTCTGCATTTATTAAGGCTGTTGTGTTTTTAACATGTTTTAATGCTTTGTATCTTGTTCTATTTAATCTGAACAAGCCCCTAAAAAAAGTCAGTGATCACTGTCGGCCTCTCTTGGTTTTTATCATCACTATTCATTTTAAAGCTCAGTTTTTAAAACCTTACGATGTAACTACAGCCCAGTCCATGCAGCAGTATATTAATGACTAACCTTATATTGTGGATGGTTTATCTCAGTTGTTCTCCTGACTGAAGTTTGGTCCGTTTACAGCATCCTGCCATGCGATTGCATTTGTCCCTAACCATCGGGAACCCTCACGTTAACTTTTATCGAGTGGAAAAAAGTTAGCGTTCATCCTCCAGCTTCACTGTGTTTATGTTATGCTAACCATGGCTGTGTAGCTAGCCACCACGT
>VUQG01027416.1:41516-64701 GCA_015106755.1 Etia nguti | reverse complement strand
TGTGGAGTTGTAAAGTATTTTGTCTCGCGTCAATTATATCGTCAGTTTGTATATTATACATGGTTATGCTCAGGATATGTTGGCCCATTTCCACCGGAAATGCCTTTTGGTTAAACTGTCAGCAACGAATTTGCAGTTGCACTGTTAAATTTTTATATAGCTTTAATGCACATAAAAAACAGCTGCTTGTTTAAGTGAAAACTTGGCACTAATAAAGTTGTGGAGTTGTAAAGTATTTTGTCTCGCGTCAATTATTATATCGTTATCGCAAATTTTCAAATATATATCGTGATAAATATTTTTGGCCATATTGCCCTGCCCTAGAACCAACACACTTTCTTCTTATGGTCATGTACACATAAGGATTTTGCCAACAATACCTTTTTTCCCCCTGATTTTTATATTTTAATCTTTTTTTTCCCTCCATGATTTCTTTTCATCACGACCTTCTCATCCGTCACCCTCTGGTGTGGTTTACCCACATGCTTTCTATAACACTATCAAGAATCCTCTTTGATGACCTCACCTGGGCTTTACACATACACTCAGGTTGCTTCTCTTGGGTTGAGCTGATGACTCCTCATACTGTTGCTCAACAATAAATATTAAGTTCTGTCTCACTAGAAAAAGCTGTCAAACCAGATAAAGCCTATCAAGTTCAGCCAGCTCAATTAAAAAAAACAACAACAAAAAACCCCAAAACAGTTATTAGCTAAAATCACTAGGCTTTAAAAAAAAACTACAAATTCACATAGCTAGCAAAAAATATAGTGGTTTCTGTGGCTCAGGAGTGCCCAGTTGGAAGTTTGGCGGATTGATCTCCGACTCCTCTAGTCGTCATGCTGAAGTATCCTTTAACAACATACTGAACCAGTTGTCCCCGATGCATCCATCAGAGTGCAAGTGTGTGTGTAAATGTTAGAAAGCATAAGCAGTAGATGTGTGTGTGATTGGGTAAATGAGATGTGCAGCTGAAAGGCACTATCTAAGTACCAGTCCATGTTCTAAAATGTGTGTCTTTCTCTTATTCTTGAATATATTTCTCCTGTTTGCTATTTATTCCTGCTGTCTACTCATTAATACATATATACACATAAATACAAAAAAATGACAACTTAGAAAAGATATTCTACAACACTCAGCACTGCTAATAACTTATCCAGTAGCGCACACAACACCACATTTCAACTTGAAGAGGCAAAAGAGCCATTAAACTTCAAACTGCTGCTCCTGTGGTTATTATATAGCTATTAAACATGCAGGAAATCCTAAGTGCTGGACCATTTCAATAGGGTAAAGGACAATCCTAAAACGGTAACATGCAAGCTCTGCAGGCAAACATTCCCCTGTCATTCATCAACCTTTACAAAAATGCCCCATCATTTGAAACATGGATCCACTTGGCATGCCTGCTGGCTAAACATTAAAGTCTCTTTGCTGGCTATTGAAGCACATTCAAAATCATTAATACCCTTGCAGGTTCTCTTAACTTGAGGCTTTCCTCTTGCATGCTTTGGGAAGACTTAAAGTGTTGTTGTGATTTTGCTTCTCCACAATGTAGCACAGCGCAGGAATTTAAACTATGCTCTAATGTGTATTTACATAATATTATAAATTTAAAAACAATTAACTCACTATCTAGGTTGCTTAATGATTTGTAGTCAACTAGGAAGGCAATTACATGAATACCCAATAATAAATAATAAACAAGGCTTTTAAGTTTTACCTTTTTAGCCAGCTGTGTTAGAGGTTTAGTCCCAGCTAAATCCGTGAACCAGTTATTGATGGAGCTCTGTGACCTCGCTGTGACAAGCCAGAAATTATCCTTCTGGTTGACCTGTGGTTTACGCTTCCCTGTGTCTGGAAACGTGCTGTAGCGCAGCTTCTCTGCAATAATGCTGCTGAAGTTTGAGCTGATCTATAAAGAGAGAGGGGAACATGTGAGATGGCCAAAACCCAGCAGGGGGGAAAAAAAATCTATCCAGTTGTGAATGGTATGCTCGGGCAGGAGCTGTGTTAAAACGGGCCATTACCTTGGAAGGGTTGAAGTTGACATTTTTGGCACTGCCATGTTCATCACCAGATACAGCTGGCTGGTTATTGAATCCTTGCTTCACATTCAATGCAGTCAACTCATCCTGAAACACATTTCAGCGCAGAAAATTTATATGTTTCATGCGACGTTAGTGGTATAATTTGAGATCCTAGACCAGTGAGAAAGTCGGGATGTGTTTTTGATTGGTTTTGCAGACAAGAGGTAAACATAAATAACAATAAAAAGATTTTTAAGATTATTATTAGGGAAACATAAAGAATCACTTTTCCATTTGCATCAACAGATTACATCAGGATATGAACAAAAAGCGATACCTCAGCTAGGCCAAACTCCAGTCTAAAAACTCAGCAAATAATTTAGCTTCATTTACAGCTTGCTAGTAATAAAGGTTAGCTTTGAAGGTCTGGTTATTCGTAAAAACAAACCATATGGCTATTAAACAGCAACGGTCAAGCGCAATCCAAAACCGAGTGCATGTTGTTTAAAACCAAAAACTAAGACAACGGCTGCAGTTTATATCAAACTGCAAAGCATCCGCCACCCGAAGAGTTAGCTTCGCAAACTCAGCGATCTTACCGAGCTTGTCAACTAAGCAGCAAGCTAGCTAAGAAACTGACAACTAGGTTCTGTTCATTGTTATTGCTAGGCCCAGACCGTTCACAGGACTGCTAAGACTGACTAGCTAGTGTTAGCTCGCACAGCTCCTCTGCCTACAATTTTCCTCGAGAAAACGTTACTCCCGGCCGTTCAGGGAGCACGTCGTCAAATCTGACCTCTTTTTGCTTTGGATCTTGCGGATAAACGTCCGGAGGGCCGAGTCGGGGCCGCTTTAATGGACGGTGTTCGTAACTTAAGATCCCGAAAGCAGCCATCATCCAGCGGCATCACAGCTAAGGCTTTCCTCCTTCCAGCAGCCTGGGGCGAGCTACAACAACCAAACTCACTTCCGGTAGGGTTCCAGTCGTGAACTTCAAAATAAAAGTCAAGGAAAATATATTACATAAAAAGCTTTGTGCTTTTTAGTTACTCTAGTAACTAAATAAAGAACAAATGTTTTTAACCTTTTCCATGTTTTTACTTTCTGATTAAAAATACTCTATTAAAAACAGTCACGTGTGTTTGGTTATTAGGCTATTATATAATATTAGATTTAATTAGGAGGTATTTAGCTTTAATGTCTGACTAAAAAAATCTACATCCTGCATAGTCTGTGGTCTCCCATTTAACCTTTAAACCCTAGTCAACACATAGGCGAACACACAGATATGATTACACCTGTAAATGTAAATATACATGGTTTTTATACATGCTATAATAAGGCAAAATTAGTTTGTTTTTCTAACTAGCTGGAAAGTCAATATTTGGTATGAGCACTTTTATTCTTAAACACAGCCTGAACTCAGGCAAGCTTTCTTGTAATTTCTTTAAGATGTCTTCAGAAATAATTCTCCAGATTTCTTGAAGGACGCTCCAAAGCTCTTCTTCGGACGTTGCCTCCATTTTGTTTCATGGCAAAGCGTGCACTGTGTTTTACAGATGGCTATAAACACTCACCGCATAAGAGCTCTGTGCAGTCCAGGTCTGTGTAATTTGGAATACCTCAGCTTTTTCTCCCTGTTTTCCTTCCTTCAGAATGGCTTCCTGACAGCTACCCCGACACCGAGACCACTTCTAATGAGGCTTCGGCGAACAGTAAATGGATCAACTCAAGGGCCAGATGCATCCTGTCTGTTCCTGTGTCAGGTCTTTGCTGGACCCCCCCCCCCCCAATTTCTTAAGGCATGACTTTCAGATACTATTCTTCTGCTATAGATGTTTTTTTTTTTATAGGTCTGGCATTTCTGCTTTTGTCCTCCACTTATCCAGTTTCCTTATTTTTTTAAGAACACACAGCACACGTCTTGCAAATGAGGGGCGCTCAGGACTTTGCCATATATACAACATGCGTCACTTAGCCAATTTTTATTCTGAAACAAATGAAAGAATGACCAAAAATGCTATATTTAACTCTAGTTTCAGCACATTAGCAGTTATCTCAATGTAATATGAAAACCTGTCCTTCCAGCTCGGACTGAGGAAGTCAGAGTCCGAGTTTTAAGAAGAAAAAACTTCACAGTTAATCACACATCAAATATTTTCCTCCTAAAAATAAAAATAAAATAAGAAAATTACAACACAAAAACACTGTGAACACTTTTGGAGTATAGGTTATAGGAGGAAGGCAGCAGGTAAGGTTATTGTAACACGTGTGATGAGGAGGTGAATCCTGGGCAAAAAATATTACATTCTGAGTCTGATATGCAATCATTTGGGGGTCTGAGTAAACACACACAAGTTATTCCAAATGAAATGCAGTGTAATTTTTGCATTTTGTGGAATAGTTCAAGTTTAATAAATTAATAGGCATTCCTTTTACTCCCGTGTGACTTTACAATCTTCAGATATTTCCCTACCTTGTAAGGAACTTATGTTATTTACCAACAGCTGTTTATGCCAGTTTGGTGGATTTTCATACTGCAGGAAGAGGTGACCAGATGGGAAGGTCTGGTTCTATTTGTTACTTTCATGTTTCTTCACTTGGAGTTTTTCTCAAGGGTAAAACAAGTGGATTTCTTAGTTTTGCTAAAGTGCATGTGAGCAGATTGTTGCTGAAAGCTAGAGATTAGGGCTTTACACTTTTGAAATGGACTCATAAAACCCCAATCTAACCTTTGCGTTTGTTGCACGCCTGCATACAGTCTTGAAGGAGGCCTTAGATGTCATGTTGATGCGGGGTTATTCTGAAACAAAAGGCTAAACTATTCCCTAATGAGCTAATTGTTTGGGTCCCAAGAATATTCATGATATAAATGTCTCTGTGACTTTTATGAAATAGACTGAAAAATAGGACTCCATTGATACAGCATAGCTCGTTTGTGGCACTGTCACACTCACATTTGAAAAGCTTTAAAATTCACTAGAACCAGATACTCTGTGTTTTGTATTCCATGCATTCTTTTCCCCTGTCAAAAAAAACTGTGTCTGCAGTACCCACAATACAAATCATGTTTACTGGTAGCATTGGCTGCTATTTCCTCAGGCTAATAGCCTAAAGCAGGAGTAAAGTGAGGGTGACAAAGGCCTGTAAGCTCACTTCTTTTAACTGATTCTCATTTTGAAACTTGTAGCTAACTCTAGGCAAGTCACACAGGGAAAAACTGTCAGATGTTTTGCTGCTAAGGAGCAACAAAACACTTTACAAAACTTTTTTTCCCCCCTCTATAATATACTGACTGCTCTTACTTTTAAAATACTGGAATTTCCTTTACCACTGAAACAAGAGCACCGTGAAGCTACATACCTCAAGGCTTTCAGGCTGATAAAGATCTCCACACCATGTATGAATCGAGTCTGGTAAATGCAAAAAGGGAATCGCAGTTATAGTTTTCTCAAGGAATGCAAAAGATTCTTTCCAAAAATTCCTTCCAAATATTCCTGACCGAGTCCGCCTCTGGTAACACCTTCATGCATATAAGTTCATAACTTTGAGGAATCCAAAGAGACAAACAGACAAATCAAACAACCACATAACCTCCTTGATGGACAGCTTAGAAATCTAGACACATCATCAATAAATAAAAAATAGGTTTATTCAAAAAAACACCTCTTCATATCAAAAATCCCAAATTTAACAAAATTATATTACAGCTTCACAATCTCAAGTGTACAAAGGCAAAATAAGGGATATTGCACTTTTCATGATTGTTCAGCACATACTTGAAGGCAGAGGTCTACAGTCCCCTCATGTGTGAAAACAGAACATGTACAAACACACCCTGATTGTTTTCAGCTTTGTTGCAAACCACACACCATACCTCAGCACCTAAATGATCTTGCAGGTAAAACATTCAACTCTAGAAAAGATGAGCTAATTTGAAAACACAGTGCTTGCATGTATTCTAAAAAAAAAAAGCATGCTTACATGGCTAACTCCCTTAAATAACCTGGAATTGTTTACAGGTCTAGGCACATATCACATCTGCAATAATTTACTAAAATGATGTCATTATAGCAACAACAAAAAACACAAACATTTTAGCCTCTTTTGGAAAGTCATTTTGAGGAATGGATAGAAGGTGATTTTTTTCAAATATACTGTATTTAATAATTAATTCAAACAAATAAATTTCTGACATAACAAACAAACAAACATCAGTAGCAATGCAAATATGAAATTAAATCTGATACACATTATTTCTGCCTAACAGTAATTTCCTGGACTGTCAGGTCTCAGTCATGGAAATAAAACTAATTTAGAGTCTGACTGATTAACTGACCTCCAGAGGAAAAAAAAGAACCATCCAAGTGTCTACACGACACATAAAGTGCTATTGTCAGAGACGCAGCTCTGATTCACTTGCAGTTAATTGTTTGGCCCCCAGGAAACAACTCCTGTGACACGGCGGCAAAGAGCAGGTGGCCGATAGATCTCACTTAGCATACTGAGATTTGATGTGCTGTTAGGAAGTGCTGTCTCTGTGTCTTTGGTGAGAAAATAAACGGACACTGTTGCATGGACTACCTATCAGTGGATTTCTTTACTCATCATTTTCATACTTGGCAGGATTGGTGTGTGTGTGTGTGCAAATCATATATTCAGCTGGATATTTTGTAGGATCACAGCTCACGTCCAAAGTTCAGCTCCAGCGTGTTTTATCTGTTTTGGTTTTCTGATGCTTCTATCATGGCTCTAAATCTTGAGTTTTCATCTGCCAGCAAGGCAACGGGACTGTCAAACTCCAAAATCTATGAGAATGAAAAGGATAAAACAAAATCAGCACTTGCATATAAAATCTGGGCACATTATCTCCAAACTTACTCCAACCGAAGATATTTCCCAACGGCAGTGTATGAAAAGCATTTCAATATGTGGGAAATATTGTCCTCAGACAGCCTTTGCTGCACTTTGTTGAATAACAAGTTCTGATAAGGAGTAGCCATCACTCCCGACACTGACTGTTTGAGCCATATTGACATTATCAACGAGGCTCGAACAACAAGATATTTTGGGATCTTTTATAATACAGACAAAGCCAAAGATCACAAAATTGAAATTTAATTGTCCTTTTAATGCAAAATGCATGAAGTAATGAACCATTTAGGTACATCTAATAGTAATAAAATAACAACTTTATGAATATCTGTGATTTTTGGCAACCACTGCACAGCCAATAAATTGGGTGAAAATTCAAGCTATAAATCTTGTCTCGTCTGATGCATCCATCTTATTTTACTCTACATACTGATGCCAGAAATGCAAACTCAACTTATTAAGGGATAAGGGCTGAAACACTTAAACTGGTGAGTATTTTTGTGCATTTCGTGTTATCAGCTAGCATCAAAAGTCTTGAAAACTGCTCAAGTGAAATATGAACTGTCTCATCCCATCCATCACATCAAACACAGTAATTTAGGGTATCACATCAACGATTGAGTTTCCACCATTGGACCGAGTTTCACAGTCAGACATACTGCATTTATACTCACCTGGCCGCTGTCCATGACCATGACTCTGCTGCAGCTCATCACTGTGTTGAGACGATGGGCGATGATGAGAGTAGTGCAGCTACCAAACGCAGTGCGAATGGTCTCCTGGATGAGACGATCTGTCTCAGTATCAATGGCTGCTGTTGCCTCGTCCAATAAAAGGATCTTTGAAAAATATGAAAAAAAGAGACACATGCATTCATATTATAGGAGTTTGGTTACTTCGATTGCGCTGTGCACTGGAATCTAATAATTTGGATAATATAAAAAATGATGCAAATACTGCTCAAAGCAAAGTTTTTGCTTTGAATGAAGGAGTATTCATATGATGTGAGAGGTATTTGAGGGCCAGATGTGTGATAGCTAATTTAACTAAGGCTGCAGAAAAATAACATGAAATAAGAAAACAAAAAGAGACCTTCCAAACAAAGAAAAGGCTGAAATTGTGGTCCACATGCTTGATTATTGACATGTAAAGTTATCAAAGAGTACTTCACAAAAACAGCTGAAAACAAATAAAATTATACACTATATCCTGATGATGTCTGACCTCTTGCTATCAGTTCATAAGATGTACCAGCTATGGGATACCACCAGCAGGGGGCACTGGTATCCCATGTAGGTGGTTGGATGGCAAGACTGATTATTCATTTTGGAACTGAGGAGTTTATCAACTATTCCACATGCAAATATAAACCAGCAGCATTATACAATCAGCACCTTGCTGTTTCTCAGCAGGGATCTGGCCACACAGAGGAGTTGCCGCTCTCCCACTGAGAAGTTCTCTCCGTTCTCTGTCACCTCTGAGTGAAGTGAATGAGGCAGCTGGCTGACCTGAGGAAGGTCAAAGGGACATAAAGATGTAAAAGGAAAGCTGCTCTAGTCATGTAAAATATAATTTACACTCCAACCAATTTGTAACTCACCATTTCTTTTATATGAGTCTTCTCGAGAGCTTCCCAGATCTCAGCATCAGAGTATTGATCCCATGGGTCTAAATTGCTCCTATTGGAAATAAACCATGATAATGACGCTCGTACTGATTATACATTATGACAATGATAAATGGACTACATTTATATATTTTACTATTATACTTTCCTAGTCTCATGAAGTGTTTTTTTATACATAGAGGACCACACACACACTCACAAATTGGTACATCCGGGGCAGTTTTTAGGGTGAACAAAGCAGGGATTTTATATTATTGGTCGACTGTTCTACCTCCTGAAAGGCATCTGCCCCTGTCTATTTTACATTATGAAAAGAAGGGCAGCATACTCTGATCCTGAGCTCAAAACAATCCATGACAAAGATCGATTCTGACCTGCAGCTGAGGGAATTCATTCACAAAGCAGAGGTGCTTTTTTGCTTTTGAATACTCTGGCCTGTCAAACTTAGCACCCCTGTTGTTTAATTTCTTAACACAAAGCATCATCTTTCCATTTTGTAATGGGCACACATCAGATCACCGCTGTGCACACACAGCAGCAGCATCTTCCAATATCTCCCAAAAGCCAATTTCAGGCAAAATTGAAAACAGAATCACAGACACTGAGTGACTAGATGGAAAAATATCCTGCTCACTTTTGATGTTCAACACATATACTATAGCTTTAAACAGATGGGCTGACTATAGGCACTTTTGAGGAAGAGAGTAGCCATCTACCTGGTTGCACAACTAATACAAATTTTCCATTAAAGCAGATGTATTAATTGCTAAAATGTTGGTGTTTTCTGATATGATTTTTTTTAGCCAAAATATTTTTAAGGCAGTTCAATAAACCAGTCGCAGTGATTAATAATGAAAGTAATTATCAATGGATTACCTGATAGTACCGATGAAGAGCACAGGCTCTTGAGGAATGATGGCTAGCTTGCTCCGCAGGTCATCCAGACCAATCTGTGCAACATTGATTCCGTCAATGATAATAGACCCCCCAGTCAGCTCCACAAGTCTGAACAAAGCTACTCCTAGGGAGGACTTTCCTGCAAACACATATGGAAAACATGCTGCGTTAACAAATGCAGACACATTTAAGTGGAAAGGGAAGCTGAAAAGTCTGCCGGCTGGGGAACTGAAAAGGTCAGTCGTACCTGATCCTGTGCGGCCCACGATGCCGATGGTTTCTTCAGGCAGGATAGTGAAGGACAGGTTCTTAAGCACCAGCGGCAGATCATCGCGATAACGCATCTCCACATCCTGAAAGGTGATCTTTCCCTCCTGAGGCCAGGAGGGGGCAGGTTGGACTGCCTCAGGACTTTGTCTAGGTGCTTCGCTCTCAAGAGTCTTAGATAAGGAAAAGGTGATGGTATCTGGCATTAATCTGTAAATCTCTGTGTAGGGGCAAGCCCCCTAACTGATTTGTAGTGATTTTCTTTCTATGAGATTTTCTTGGCACGTCAGAAGAAAAAGTTGAGCTGACATTGTGGTTTGATGGCAGTTGTGTGACATAAGCTCTATCATGTGCCCTGGAGTGTGTTAATACTGCACAATAGGTTTCTGTCTGGGTTTACCACACATTCCTAATCAAATGCTTGCGACAAAAACACACACACACACACAGACACACACACACACACACACACACACATACATTTGGACTTGCCAACTGCCTTGAATTAAAACGGTATCATATATCTCATGTGGTCTGGTCTAGTGCTGTTATTCCAGACATGCTGTTACACAATCCACCTTTCTCACTGTGCTAATCAATGCTGTTACCTTTATATAATGATTGATCCTCTCAACAGATGTAAAGCGAGCTTCTGTCTCTGTGAGGAGCCGCACGGTAAACTGAAACAAGCCAGTCAGCTGGAAGAGAAAGAAAAGCAGAGGGGTAAAAAGGTTAATGATTAACAGTGTCACAGCAATTACTATGAAACACTTGCTATTTATGTGCGCTGCCCCCCTTCAGCAATTGAGCAATAAAACAACTAGCAATTTACAGCCTAATAAACAGGTTTGCTGATATGGCTCCTTCACGATCTTGTTAATCGATTTCAATTCTCTGCCATGGCTGTGTCGACTATAGCATGCAGTAAAGAACAGAACCTTAAAAAACCAAAAACTGGGCAATGAGAAAACAAACATATTTCTAAGATACACTGTGAAAATCATCCAGTCTGTGTACAGCAAGGTGAGAGTGTGCGTCAAAGTAACCTGTGCTAATCAATGGCTGCTTCATGCAGTGCTGTAAGACCCATATTAAGCAGCAAATAGTAGCTAAAATACAACAGAATAAAAAAGATGAATGATGTGTTTTATGAACGTGTCTTTGTTCCGTCAAACACAAAAAGCCTCATTTTAATCTGTCTTTTCAAATCGATCAAGCAAACTTTAAAATTAGGCAAGGTGAAGATGATGAGAATAACAATGATAACCCTGTTAGAGTTCAATGTTCCGCCTTGAACTCTTATTTCCCGGGATTCCTGTGGTTATATTGTGGTTATGTAACTCCTACCCAAACAATGGTGCAGACAAAGCTCACCACCCATGGCAGCAACCAGAACAGCCACACTGAAGAATCTGTTCAGGACTAACTTGAAGGTCTCAACAAAGAGCTCCCAGTGTTGACTAAAATCCCAGTCTGATTAAGCATCCACAGGATGTGCCTGCAACAAGACCTATCCACAGAGGCCCCACTCCAGATCCCACAGGAACCAAAGGCTCTGGGCTTGTGCTATAGACGTTGGCAACATCCAGCCACGTGTCCTTGCCCCAATCTGCCCAGACCAGTTTTCTTAATAAGGTTAAGTACACAAGGTGATCAGTTCAATTCAATTCAATTCAATTTTATTTATATAGCGCCAAATCACAACAACAGTCGCCTCAAGGCGCTTTATATTGTGCAGTAGATCGTACAATAATAGATACAGAGGAAACCCAACAATCATATGACCCCCTATGAGCAAGCACTTTGGCGACAGTGGGAAGGAAAAACTCCCTTTTAACAGGAAGAAACCTCCGGCAGAACCAGGCTCAGGGAGGGGCGGCCATCTGCTGCGACCGGTTGGGGTGAGAGTGTGTATATTCAGACAAGTTTTAACTCACATTTAGACCCAAACAGTTATAGAGGCTGCCTTGCTACCCTTCTATAGAGCCTGGAGCTTCAAACTGTCCACTTTTTGCCATTCAGAGGACCACAGCCGTCAGTGTTTTTGCACAGTCTGTGTTACTACATGAGTTTGTTTACACACCTGCACTGCATATGATATGGCCAAGCCTGCGTAGGCTGGAGGTATCTGATTGTGCATGAAGACAATGAGCAGTGCTACAGCAGTGATAAGGGAGATACTGATGAGGTCCAGGCGGATAGCCAGCCAACGCATTGCACAACTGAAGAGGTAGTTTGAGGCCTGGTTGGTGTCCAGCAATTCCCGATATCTGAAAAAAAAAAAAAGACAGCGAGAGAGAAAGAGAAAGAGAGATACCGTAAACTAATTTCAGCCAGAGCAGAAGCAAGCAGAGCTCTGCACTCTCCTGCTTGCTGAGGGGAAATATTCTGGTATGGGCTCTGGTATATTTACTAGCAGAGGAGCAAACTCAAAAACTACAAGGAGAGATAAGATGAAATTAAAGTTTAATGATGCCCATGCCTAGCCTTGTACTCACCTTTGGAGGAAATCATGCCCTCTTCCATAGGCATGGATGGTGGAAAGTCCTTGAAGGCTGCTGGTGATATGAGAAGTGAATGGTGATTGGCTAATGTTCTCCAGGCGCTTTAGCTCACGAAGCAGTACCCTGCAAGTGAACAATGAAAATCCTTACATTGAACTTCCATGAAATTCACATTTTTGTTTAAAATACATAGCTCAGTATTGATGATTGCAAATGTTACTCTGAGCCGTTTCCACTGTGTATACATCACAGAAGCAGATATATGGCAACTCCAGGAACACATTAGAACTAATTTATGTTGTGATTTGCAGCCCTAAATGGTTATGAAAATCCTAATGAGTCGGCACACTGCAGAACTGTAAAGCCTCCACTCATCTTAGTCTCATTTGAATGAAAATTGTAAGGCATTGTGAGAAAGTATGCTCTGGCATGTGCGGGGTAAATGGTTCAAATGAATTACATTCAACTGGAAATCACAATAGACGAGCCAGGGTACGTGCAAAAGAGACAATTTTATGAAACACAAGAGTAATGTTTGTTTTGAGAACCAACGCACGTATGTTATATTTCAGTTAAATTGACAGTGCAGCTTTCTGCCACATTTTTACTTTACTTGCACCGTCCTCTATTTTGGAGGGAAAACTGACATCACACGTTAATACGGATACACAAGTGAGGAGTGGAGGAATGGAGAATACATCAGCTTTAACGATCCAAGAGCGCGGCAGACAAATCATGATGAAAAGACGGGCAGAGAGGGATCGACACATGGTCCAAAACATGGCACCAGTTTTTCTTACTTCCCTACTGTTTCCCTCTATCTGATGCTTGTGCAACGTTATGAGCAGCGTTTCATACACACAGACAGCCAGACATCAGACTCACCATCCGAGACAAAGTGTCGGGGAGAGAGTTATACTGACAAAGGTGTGGTGTCTTTCTATTTTTAGATGCCGAGACTGAATGAACGGTACATAGGAATTTCACATCTCCTATGAATCATTCTGTTTTGTCATAAAAAGCCGAGAAGAGAGACGGAAGGAACATGACACTTCCTCGCTTCGAGGCTGTGATCCAGACAAACATGTTTATGCCCTGGGCTGATCCATCTCAGAATTCAATAAAAAGCTGCTTTAGAAGTGGGTAATTTCAATGGGAAATCTAGGTTGATGTAACATCCATAAATATCCCGGGATGTCGTGACTTTGTCAGATACAGTATTTCGCCCTGTTCAACAGCATTGCCAAGGGTCATCACTACCTTCCAGTGACAGGTGAGGATCATCTCTTCCTTCTGGGTCTCTGTTGTTTACTCAGAATTTATCACTAATTCCTGCACTACCCATAAATAAAATGTTTCTTTAAAGATGACTGAAGATGTTTAGTGATTTATTAATCACTCGAGAGACAAAAATGGTGTCAAATCTGATTAAAGTAATCAAGAATTCCAGTTTAAAAATATCAAGCAGCACATACAGAGAGTGGGAGGCAAAGTTTTAAATGTCTGAGCTCCCTGTCTTTAAAACTAAATCCACCTCCAAACATAATCATAGATACTGTATATCAGTTTATCTTATATTTGTCATTATGATACAAGTCTAAAAGTCAAACATACTCATACTTTTATGTGTTTCAATCTAAATGTGCTTTCAGATTTCACATCGGAGCAGCAATAACACAGAGACTCGTGAGGTTCTTGAGCTGACTGATAGAGGAAATAACAATATATGTTCTGGTTATTTCCCAAGACTCCAGCGAGCTGTTGTTTCCCTCTGCGGCTTCACCTATATTGCACAACTGCTGAAAAAACATATATAATGACTAGGTGAATTTGCAAAATTTACTATGGAACAGATCATTTCAGATAAAGATTATTGCAGTACTTCTTTCCATGGTATTTATCTTTAGCAGTCTCTCTCTATGGTCTGAAGCGACTCCATATTAAACACTATTGATTACAGCATGTTTTAAAACAGAGTTTATTAAATTGTGAAGCTTTTAACTGGTGGCTTGTTTGTGTTTGGGGACCTGAATAAGTGCAGTACTGAGTTAAATATTTTTGGATTAGCAGTTCTCAAGAGTTGTACCAGTCTTTCCCCCAGACTTAATGATCCCTGCTCATATTCGTGTATGGGAAGAATGTCTTAAGCAATAGTTCTTCAGGCTTTCCAAAAGTCTTTCAAAGTTTTTCTTTGGCTGTTTTTTTTTTTTTTTTAACCTCACACGTTTTCAGTCCAGTCCTTGTACCTGACCATTTTCAGAGGAATTCGGAAGTCGCTTAACACTGACCTATGAATCATTCAAGCATGAAAAGGCAACAAACTCAAAGGAAGAACCAGTGTTGTGTCTACACCTAACAGATAATCAACGAAGGAACCAATTTTAAATTCTATCTTTTGATCTTTTGTTATTTGCAGCTTGCTATGTTATGTGACAAAAGAAATAGCAAGCCTAGGGAACATGTCCAGCAGATGAAAGTCTGGTCCTTAAGAAATAGGGAAAAAAGGCAGCAAAGGCTTGACATAGGACCTGAGGGATACATCTGGCCCTTCAGCTTATCTACTGTTTGTCGAAGCCTCATCAGAAATGGTCACAGTGGAGGCTTCGCTGTCAAGAAGCCATTCTTAAAAAGGGCAAACAGGGAGAAACACTGAGGTTTGCTAAATTACACAAGAACTGGACTGAAAGTGAGTGGCAAAAGGTCTTATGGAGTGAGGAATCCAAATTTGACATTTTTGGTTCAAATCATTGTCAAATTGCACAGAGGAGGTCAGGAGAGTGGTACAACAGTGAGTGTCTACAGCTATCTGTAAAATAGTGATGGTGTTGAAAAATTATGAATGCAGAAAAGTAGTATATAAGTATATTCACTGACAATTATTAGCCCGAAGCAGCTTACCACTAAGTTCAACCATCACAAGTATGTGACAAGGCCTTTCCCTAACAGAAAACTAAAACTTATTCAATCGTTTAAACCTCAAACAGGCCTTTGAAGTCTTTGAAAAGGCCTTTGAAAAAGAGACATGACAGAGACATGTACCTTTTACAAAATGTCATCACTCTAAGGGTCTAAATTTCAAACTATTTCGCACACAGAAAGGTAGACAGTTCAATTTAGTTTCATGTATTTTTGGTTTTACTTCAGTCACTCGTGATGTTTTGATGAGCAGTTCTCAAGAAAGCTGCAACCCGCAATCTGCCAGCTCTGCATGGCCACATTTTAAACAGGAACAAACACACACACACACACAGTCGTGTTTTCATATCTTAGTGGGGACATCCAATTGACATAATGCTTTCCCTAGCCGCTTACCCTAACCATCAAAAATGAATGCCTAACCCTAACCTGATTGCAATCCTGACACTAAAACCACATTTTGAGTCTCACAAATGCCTTCAAATTCATGGGGACGGGATTTTGTCCCCATGAGGGCTGTTGGTCCCCACAAGTATCATTCCATTCCTATATTTGGTCCCCACAAAGATATGTAAACATGGTACAAACATACACACACGCAAACACTGGGGTGACTAGATCCAAACTGACTAAATGTAAGGCAAAGAGTATGTTTGTGTAGAAGAATGTGAGCCACATTACAAATGCTGATAGGAAGTCTTAAATTTTGATATATTTAACCTAAACATTGTGTACTGTATCATATTCCCCCAGTGCAAAAATGGGAAAAGTTTTTAAAAAAAGAAAAAGAAGAAAAAAACTCAGGAAAAAGAGCAAAAAGGCTTTGAGAATCACCAGCTTTCCTCCATTCTCAAATAATATCTCAGTCCTTGTTATTGCTGGATTTAATTTTCTTTATCGAAGCATCCATCAAATTCAAAGGAAATCTGCTTAAGTTTACTTTCTTCACTGCTGGACTTTAGAAAAGTGTCTCTCTTAAAACTTTGAATTTTAAAATGAGAGACATTAAAAACGGGGGCTATTGTTTCAATATGTGGACCAACAGGCGAGAACTAAACAAAATAAAACAAAATGCAGGTGTTATAACTAGTGAGTGAATTACCACCCTAACTTTAAAGATTTACAGTGGCCTGTGTGTTAAGCTTCACATTTACTGCATGCACTCTTACTCCATGTAGAGAAAATAAGAGGCAGCTGTCAGTTAAAAATACGAATCATAGGGGAAAACAGTTTACTGCTCTCCAATTACTTTGCGTTGCATGACGGTATCTCCTTGTCAGTTCCGCCTGCTATGAAAAAAAAAAAGACTTAAAGCATCTGTGTGGTGGGATGAACCACCAAGAGACTAATGGACCTGTAACTTTTGTATACTTATGAAGGCAGGAAAAATAGAGAAACTGTGTGATCATGACTCTTGGTATGCCTGCATGTGCAGCATGTATTTACTGTACACAAATTACACCTTTAGCACATAGTTGATACAATCTTTCAAAAGTGGATACAATCACTAAACTTTACATGCTCATCCCTCTGGGGTCAGTAATTTGAGGGACCATATTAGCTACTTGAATTTTCAGAATTTCAATTTTGCCCATTTCTAACTTAGGAAACCACTCTTTTACTATAAACTGGATAAATTATAGAGGTTTTACTCTTGATTTTTAAAGATTAAGACTATAAAAAAAAGTCACATTTATGACTGAAAAACAGACCTTTTCTGTTTAAGTAAAACAAAGTAATTAAAATGACACATATGCTGCATGTTGCTCCAGTGGTCAGATGACAACTGCAGCTACACAATGCGACAGATTACCCATTTGACCCTTTGATGGCACCATGACACATACCACTTGGTCCAGACACCCAGTGCCAATTTATTCCATGAGTGAATTTCATGTATTTGATGCATGAAGGCTCTTTACCCTCGGCTCAGCTCAATCATGTTGGCACACTTCATTCATTCATGGAAGCATACACCAGATACTGGGTGAGAGGTTACGCCAACAACCACTTTAGAAGCACCAATTAAAATGACAAGCAGAGAATCTTCTTGCTTGGCAACCAATGCACCACTGTGCTCCCAAGCTGTTCTACTGGCTAACTCATGTTAGCCTAACTATCTATCAAGTTAGTTAGTCAACGCTGAATCCTAAGTTGAGTTTCACAGCCACGATCACAACTGCATTCACAGACACATTTCTAATCGTCACGCATGTATGCAAACCCAGAGCAATGCATCACGGGGTACTTGGGCTTCGATATCTTGCTCAAGACTCAGTTCAATTCAGTTTCATTTATATGGCAACAAATCACAATGGTTGACTAAAGGCACTTCATATTGTAAGTGCACAATCATACAGAGAAAACCCCAACAATCAGATGACCCCCTATGAGCAGGCACTTTGGCAACAGTGGGAAGGAAAAACTCCCTTTATACAGGAAAACTTCCGGCAAAACCAGGCTCAGGGAGGGGCCGTCAACTCCAGTGACCTCTCTGAATCTCGAGTAACCATAAACAACAAGCTTTTTGGGGGCCACAGATGAGATCTGGGTTACCAGTGAGGATCGTAAGGGGTCCATTCACGAGATGTGAATAACGCATAAAGCAAAAAGTAGGAGTCGGAGGAATAGGAGTCTATAGCAGCCAACAGCAGCAAAACTAAGGGAAAGCATTTTAATAGCGTGCAACTTTAAGTTATAGTGGAATGCGGATCATTCAAAAAGCTTTAAAAAACACTAGTAGCTTGCTGACAAATAGCTAATATTAGTTTCTTAGCTTCACCTAGATATAGGGCGGTAAATAATGCTAAGTCATAGTGAAATCTATTGTGTTTTATAAAAAGCTTAAGCCATTTTGTGAGCTCTTTACTCATTTCACAGTATGGAGCTGACCATAGTACACTGTCTCCATTGAACTCTTTGGACAAAATGCCAGTAGCCAAGATTAGAACAAGAGTGTTGAATGTCTGACCTGGAAACATGATTGACAATGTAGAGGAAGCCTCCCAGAGGCAGGACTGAGATGAGGAACCAGGGGAAGACAATGCCCACCATTCCCAAGCAAAGCAGCACCAGGGACAGGTTCTGTAGGAGCATCTCAGCCTGCATGGTGAGACGCACATCCACTGTGGGGACGAGAAATAAAGTACATCAGATGCATTGTGTAGAGTTTGAAAGAAATACTCTCTCTAGGTCCAACAAAGTGTCTTTTGTCAGGGGAAAATCTATGAGTAGCAAAAAACAGCAGTCTGCAAAAATATTAAACCCAACCACCCAAAGAAACAACAGCTCACAAATCAGCATGTCAAGCAAAGACACCAGTGAAGTGGATAACAGAGAGCCACTCACTAGGGAAAATGCTCCATGTCAAGTCACACTGTGTCTTGGCACTACACCTTGTCAACCAGGGTGACTTCACTGACTGAAAGCTCTCCTGGGGGAAAGGTTCACAGTCAAGACAAATCAAGACTCACCCTCGTCCATGTCCCTAGAGAAGCGGGTCAGGATACGGCCCAGAGGTGTCGTATCAAAAAAGTGCATAGGGCAATGGAGGATCCGGCTGAACAGCTTGTCGTGGAGCACGGAGGCAGCCTTCACCGTGCACTGTCAACACAGACAACATGTTGTGCTTGAACACGAGACCTGACACGTGTAAACAACAACTTTAGGAAACATATGGACACATTCATTGCTTGGATAAACAGACAGTTGGAGTGAAATTGTCTGTTAGGCGACACAGTTTTAAACCTCAAAGCACATGACGGGTAAATACAGTGGAACACATATGTTGCCTGAGTGTTATAAATGCTACATATGCTATGCATGTGCACAGTGGTGGGTAGCTGTCATGCACAGAGTAGTGCTGTCAAATCTTCATTTATAATGAGTTTCTGGGAGGCTGACATAAAGGTCATGACCTAGTGCGCATGAGACATTTCAACAATTGGACAGAAATTACATGTGGCAGCAGAGAACAAATTAATTCTATTAATGGAATATTTAACACTCACAAAGATCTCATCACAGCTAGAGGTAAAAAAAGATTAGCCATCTTTGAAAAATTAGCAATTTCAAGTGGCACACATTAACGTGGGGACCTAACCTCTGCAGCGCAGTGTCAGGATGGGTTAGCTTGAAAACGAGGACGCACACCCGAGGGGGCGCTGAAATACACGAGCGTGCACACGCATACACACTCACACACACACACACACAGACCCACACTCACACACTCTTTCTCTCTGCTTCTTTGTCTGCGTTTCTCATAGAGGAACAGACTGATACGCATGCAGCCGCTGTAGAGTTGTGAGACAGGACAGTGGACAGATAAACGGACTTGGCCTGCAGGCATTTTCAATTATAGCACTGGATCCATAAGACCATGAACAAATGACAGTGTAGACAACCAAGCAGGAGCGCTATCTGGCTTTAAGGTAGAAATTGTACTCAATTTTTAAGTTCATCAGTGGTTAAGGGGACAAACTTGTGAAAGAAAGGGGCTTACCTTCACAAACACCAACCCTCTGATTGTCTTCAGCAACAAAGCAGCTCCCATGGAGATGATGTAAACAGTTGAATAGTACCGAATATGAGGGTTGAGTCTCATGCTGTTGCTCACTATTGTTTCATTCACCGAGATTAATGATGTGTTCTGAGGGCAGATGGAGCAACAAATTACAGGCTGACAAAAAAAATCATTTTTTCCCCATTTGGTCTCTAATGAAATTGAGAGAAGCACACTTTGGCTCACAAAAAAAAAAAAATCATGAAAATCAGTCCGTTCGGTGGTGTTTGCCATTCCAAGCACATTTCTCAACAGCAGCCACCAACTGCTTAGCTGCACATCTGTTTCTTTACTGCTCACTCTTGTTTTTAATTAAGTTTACCAAGGTGCTGTTACTTTTTTAATCATGCACATCCAGATTAATGCTCAGTCGACTGCCACACTCATCCAAGCACAGTAGTTATTTTTCTTTTGGGAACCAAACACACACTACAGAGAGTCCTGTATTATAGAAAACTAGAGTCATCTACACTCACCCCGCTGCCCTGTCTGATCCAGTGGCTCAGCCACCAGTTACTGAAAGCTATGGTGCCTGTGGTGGAAAAGAAGAAGAAGATGTTGATGATGAAGACTACTGGGCCTCCTGCTGCTTTGATGTAGGCTCTGTAAACAGACCACGGGACTGAACCAGAGCCTTTCTCTTCAGCTTTCATCAGTGGTTCTAAATATAAAAGCCAGAAAAGAAGTTATTATGAACCATTCTCATGGAAAACAGCAATTTACATGAGAAGCATGAAAACGGGCAGAGTTTTTCACCTCCTTTCTTGCTTTCCACCTTTGGGCCGACCTTGGCAACATCAACTGCACTGTCAGCCTTATTTCCACCTACCCTCTGCTCTTTGTTTTTTAGTTTCTCTTTCACCAGATTCTGAGAGACAAAAAGGGGAGTGGGGGAAGAGTTTTGACACATGTCACCACCAGAAATCACAACGGCCATAGCAATGGCATTGTGGAAGTTATTAAAACAGAGATATCGGTGACATGGTCTTTAGCAGCTCACCAGTAAATAAATGCACACATAAATAATAAAAGCCTTTGTATGCATTAACATTTCCTTGCTACAGGGCCTGCCTTTCTGGGCTTATGAATTATTCAGCTTGTAATGTTCAGTTTTATTGTGTCGTGAGGGCAAAGATGCCTTATTCAAAAGAGTTGGCTTTGCTCCTCGTGTGCCCCTGGCCTTACCTCCTGTTGCATGCTGTTGAATACCATGGCATAGTCACGGTCTTTACCAATTAGCTGCGCATGGGTACCGTGCTCAGCAATCTGGCCATCCTTCATCAGAATAACAACATCGCACTCAGGAAGATACTAAAAGATAAATGCATGAAAGAGGCAAAAGAGCAAGATATTAATTTTGCAGAAATTCTGTGGATTTTTGAAGGTTTAAACTTTTTATTCATTGATCGCTGTAGCTTTCAAAAGCAAAATTTCTCATGGTTGAAAAAGCAAGAAGGACTGAAATATTCTAAAAGCGCAGAAACTGCAAAAGGATACTGATGGAAATTATTGGAATTTCATAGGCAATACTTACCTGCAGCTGATGCGTTACAAAGAGTACGGTTTTGCCTTTAGCGGCAACCCGAATGGCTTTACTGAAGATATGGGAGCCCACACAGGCATCAACAGCACTGAGAGGGTCATCCAGGAGAAGAATGGGCCGCTCACTGTACAGTGCACGCGCCAGGCTCACTCGCTGACGCTGCCCTCCACTCAGGTTGGCACCCCTCTCGCCAATCTAAAAAGAGAAAATAAAAATACATTTTTGCACAAAACTCTCCTCGTGCTGAGGCTGAATTCAATTTATTGCATAAACTGAAACTGCTGGGCATGATATTTGAGAAATCAATGTTTTCGGAGCTGACATTTTGTTAAAAAGAAGCGACAGATACCTCTGTCATGTCTCCATATGGGAGCTCTGCAATGTCTGGCAGAAGACAGCATGCTTCCAGCACTGCATTGTATCTAATGTGGAAACAAATATGCAAAGTTAGGGATAAATTTGCAGGTTTAGTGCTTTCTTACTTATAACATGGTTATACAGTAGTTATTCTTACTTGTCTGGGTTATAATTATTTCCAAACAAGATATTTTCCTTGAGAGAATCATTTAGGATCCAGGCTTGTTGGGACACATATGCAAAGCCACCGCTGACAGCAACTTTTCCTTCTAACAGAGTCATCTAAAACACAAAGGCAGAAGGTAGGGAGCAGAGAAAAAAGTTGAAAAAGTCCTTTTCAAATTGCAGGTTATACTGTGACATTGTGTGTGACTGAAAACTTAAGCAAGAAAAGCTGTCCTTGTTGTTATTCATGAGTTATTCTGGGTTATCTGAAGAGGAAACCTAAAGTGAGCATCTAGTTGAGCATTCACTCGAATCTCACCTGTCCCAGCAGAGCAGACAGAAGAGAGCTCTTTCCACTCCCGACACCTCCACAGATTCCAACCAGCGACCCCTAGTAGCAGTGGCAAAATAGAGAACACAGCTCATTTCCAACTTCATTTTTTTTATTCCCTAACGATGCCTTGTATGAATCACTGTTTAAAATGATCTTTACTTTATACTGGGCCCAGGTGCAGACTCTTTTGCCATATTCAATAATGACCACTCACCACTGTAACATGCATGTAAGGACAACAACTGAGAAAAGGCATAACTAATTGACTTGATATGTGTTTGTGGTGTTACCTTCTTTATACGCAGGTTAATTCGGTGCAGGGTCTTGTGCAGTGGGGGGCGAATGCTTTGAGTGGAGGAGACAGTGCTTTGTGGACTCTCCTGCTCCATATTTGTGAGGAGACTTTGCACATTGGGGTTTTCCTTGTTTCCTTTGCCATCCTCTGTGGAAATGTACAAGCTAAGCTTTTCCCTTCGCAGCACATGCTTCATTACTCCTCGCTTCTTGGGAGGCGGGTTTGGTTTTTTGCCTTTTGCCTTTTCCCAAGCAAGCGTGGCAACCTGAAATTCTACGGCATTGCCAGGATCCTCCATTTTTAGTACAACCTCCTCTCTGTCATCCATCATGAAGAGCCTCTGTGGAGTCAAACGCAACAGGCTGGATTATAGGCAACACACATTTGATGACCAGTTTAATAGTTACTTAAATATTATAGTGCTTGAAAAAAAACAAAAGAGTAGTTTAATCCTGTTTTTAAAACATGTTTACATGTGGTAAGTACTACAAAAATTAAGAAAATAAAGAAAGGACTGTAAATTTAAAAATGGCATGAAATACAGAAAACCTAAGGATAAATCTAATGATAACTTTATAAAAATTTTTAAATTTTACATATTTTTTTAAAAATTGCTTCTTACTTATTAATCTCCCAGTTTATACCGCAGTTTTGTAATTATGTTGTTTGTTTTTCCCTTGTAAACTTTAGTCTTTCCTCTAATGTCAAATGTCCTAGCTTTGTGAAACAAACCAGACAAAACAAACAAAAAAGAGTGTCCTCCCCCCCAAAAAACAAACAAAAAAAAAAAAAAAAAAACCCTTTTTTC
>VUQG01027416.1:4840-24866 GCA_015106755.1 Etia nguti | reverse complement strand
CGGGGGGGGGGGAGAAAAATATATGCAGCACATTGCCGATAGCTGTCATGTTTTTTGGGGGGTTTTTTTGAACAAACTCATCACTCCTTGATGATACCTTAAATGTTCCCACACATAAATGCGGAGCACAGCCTGTCTCTTTCTTTTAGGAGAGTTGTCAAATGCCATTAATATTCATAAATCTGTCAGTAGCTCTGCACATTTTAATTAGTTGGCATTTATTAGCAACCGTGGTTCTTAACATAGTGAAAATGTTGCAAATGTTGCATGCTTTTGTGCAAGGAAATTAACCTACAGCTGACATACAAGGTCGGGGCCCTTGGATTATTTAAAGCAGCAGAACACGTCTCTGAATATGTATCGCCACGACTGTAATCATTATTTTAGAGAAAACTCATAACTAACAGAAGCCCTTGGATGAAAGTCTGAAAGAGGCTTGGCCTGTTTGTAAGCACCATCTGAAAATGAATCTCTGTTTGACTCATAACTTTTCCCCAAAATGAATTTTCTTGTTTGTTGTGTTTGGTGCCTCGGTGTGCAGTTTCATTTCATTTCAAGACGATTCTTTTCATTTTCCATCCTTTATGAATATGCAAAAAGTGACTTTGAACGCGACATGGTTGTTGGTGCCAGACAGGCTGCTCTGAGTATTTCAGAAACTGCTGATCCGCTTGGATTTTACCGCACAACCATCTATAGAGTTTACAGAGAACCTTCTGAAAAAGTGAAAATATCCAGTGAGCAGCAGTTCGCTGGGTGATAATACCCTGTTGATGCCAGAGGTCAGAGGTAAACGGCCAGACTGCTTTGAGCTGATAGAAAGGCAACATTAACTCAAGTACATACTCGTTACAACCAAGGTATTACGAAGAGCATCTCTGGACACATAACATGTTAAACCTTGAAGCAGATGGGTGACAGCAGCAGAACAACACACCAGGTGCTACTCCTGTCAGCTAAGAACAGGAAACTGAGGCTACGACTCACACAGGCTCACCAAAACTAGACGGTTGGAAAAATGGTGCCTGGTCTGTTGTCTGTTGCATGTTGATTTCTCCTGCTATATTGGGATGGTAGAATATTAATTTGGCATAAGCAACATGAAAGCATGGATCATCCTGCCTTGCGCTCTATCAATAGTTCAATAAGGAGAGATTATTAAAAGTAACTGAACATGATGTACAGAATTCAATGGAGGTATTTGGTGGTTAGACTCCAATGGCCCTGCACAGCAAAACAGGATCCCAAAGGTGATAGGGTTTACCCACTCCCCCCGGAGTCTGACACTGGTTGCAGATGAAGATGGAGGCTTGAATGGAGCCTGACTGACGAGCGAGAGGCGGAGATGGGGAGGAGGTGGGTTGCACGAAGGCGCCTGGAAGGGAGAATGACAGATGCACAGTAAGATTTACAGTACGTGGAGTGAAGGCTGATTGGCCCGAAGAAGGCCGGCAGGAAGATCATTGGACTAGACCAGTGATGTCACCATCAGCTTGACAGTGTGGGAAATTGGAAGTGAGAGCTTAGATTCCCAACACCTGGGAAGCAGACAGATGAGTTACTACAGATCTTCCTTATTGAACCTACGCATAAGCTTGATTTCAATCTGCCGCTGGTGGTGTAGTGGTGCGGTTGATAGTTTCTTGGCACACTTTGGGCCCATTAGTACCAACTGAGCATTGTTTGAATACCATAGCCTACCTGAGTATTATTGCTGGATAAGGTAATCCCCTTATGACTACAGTGTACACATCTTTTGAAGGCTCTTTCCAGCGGGATAACACGCCATGTCGCAAAGCTCAAATCATCTCAAACTGTTTTCTCAACCAAGACAATGATGTATCTGTCGTCAAAGAGCATCCACAGTCACCACATCTCAACGGAGCACCTTTGAGTTGTGGTGGAACGGGAGATTGATATCATGGATGTGCAGCCGACAAATCCGCAGCAACTGTGAGATGCTATCATGTCAGTATTGACAAAAAACTGAGGAATGTTTCCACCACCTTGTTGAATTCATGCCATGAAGAATTAAGACAATTCTGGAGGAAAAGGAGAGGCAGAGTGCCCGGTGAGCGTAAATACGCATTTTGGAAATTGTAAGTGTATCAATGCAGACTTCTTAAGGCAAATAAGAACCCTGAAAAATATCTATACGTGGAGTACAGTACAGTAACAGTGTTGTCTAGTTAGGATCATGACTGAGAACTATTTTCATTATCCATTATTATTTGTAGCCATTTTGCCATGTTTCTTAGAAAACTGTCTGACCAACAGTTTAAAGCCCAACAATGATTTTTTATGCAAAATATTAAAATAAAAGCCTCTATACTGATTATAGCGTGCAACGAAAAACATGTCTTTGTAATGTCTGACAAAAACTACAAATGTAAAAGCAACTGCTCCCTGCTGCTGAGCTACATGTCTCAGAAGCTGTGAAAATCTGAGCCTGCATGCTGCTTGTTTCAGCAGGTTTTTTTTTTTTGGAGTTACTACAAAATCCCTGACAGTGACTCAGAGAGCAGAGCTTACACATTGACAATAAGTCTGGTTTAATAAAGGGTCAGTCATGCATTGAGTGAAAGCTCGAGGGCTGTCAGTGTGGATTTTCCTAGAATGTATCCTTGGGATCTCGATCAAGCTGTGCAGCAAAGAATTAAAAGACATCAACGGACAACTGACGCAGTTCTAATGACAACCAGCTCCACAGTTCATAGACAGAAACCCCTATTATTTAGGAGTTACAGTATATTTTACAAATTGCAAACAAAGTTTAAATATATTTTTTATAAATTTGTAATTTGGGAATTAAACACTGTAATATGTTACATGTTAGTAAGAAGGAGATGGATAGGTGCACACATAACAGGCATGCAGTGAATCTTAAGGCTTTACCCTTAACATCAAGGTTTTTAATATTACTGAATAAACAAAAGCTACAACATACTCAGATTTTTATACAAGTCCTAAAAGTGGAAACAGAATTCAATTAAACAAATGACATGATGCTATTAGACTTTGCCATTTGCCATGTTTGGGTAGGTGGTGACTTTAGGGGCTCAATCACTAGTTTTAAGTCATATTTGAAACACCAGGAAGTTTAGTTTTTGTATAACATTTTTTATTAGAGTGACAAAAGAGAATTATCTAGGGTATGATCATCAGCATACACATAGGTCATTAGCCAATCAGCATGCAGTGTCTTTGGTTTGTCAGTCAGAGCCAACCAATCCCGAATCATGTCTGGTTTGTTTGATTGATTTACAGTAACTAGTTAACTAGTTCAATTTCAGTTATTGCTAAACACGAGGGTCAGAGCAGATATCAGTGGCAAAAGTCCACATACTTTTGCACCTTACAAACATGTTTTTAAAAAATATATTTCTTTCTTTTTCCTCAATAAATCAACAACAAAGTCCAATTTTTCTTCATGTCATTGGTTTAAATTAATTGTCTAAGGTGACTGAAACACCTGAATTCAGTTAAGTGAATACTTTTGGCAATATGGTGTTGGACATTCACAAACCTTTCTTGTAACTGTACTGGGCGAGGGACAATAACAGCACGCTACTCTCAGTTGTCTGGTTTTCTTGTATTTCTGGTTAGTGGTCAGATCAGGAAAAAAGAACCCACATAAGACTCTTTTACACACCATTTTTAAAAAAGACGAATGAAGCTACTGTAACATCACTTATAGGTTAGTGAAGTCCTGTTTTAAAGCCTCAAGTTGTCCATTTCCACCATCCTAGCTTTTTGAAACCAGATGTCAGAAGCTCAGGGTGCATCTGAAACCAACCAACAACCTGCGTAACAGCTTGTCTTTAACAAGCCATTAAACAATAAGCATACCTGGGTTTATTATCCAGCAGGGACCATATTGCATGAATTTTCCAGTTGTATAAACAAACATCATTTTGAATATAACAATGGGTTTTTAATACTTGGATAGAAGTACTTTAGAGTTAATGACTGCCTTTACTGCACACAGTAAAGGCTTCAGTTGCTGCTTATCTGTCAGTCGCTCCGCATCCAGTATTTAATAACTGAAAAGCATGCTCCATCAGACCGAGATCAGGTCACTGACTTAGCTTTCAGGATTCTATCAGGACTGACATCATCAATAGACACTTGCAACCTGTTTCCATTGGCAGCCATACTGTACATGATCATACCACAGCAGTGCCTCGACCTCCTGAACAGTTAATGCAATACTTCTGTAAGCTGAAAGTCTGCACTGTTTGTTCGGAAGCAAAACTACAAAAACTGTCTTCATCTAAAAAAATGAATGACCTGTCTGTAGAAAATGGTCTTTGTTTGCATTCATACAATCAGTAGAAATATGCCAAAGTCTGTGTAATGTATGCAAGTCTCCAAACTTGGCAGCTATCTGGAAATGCTTCTAGGCAATTAGATGTGTTGTTTTGTTTTGTTTTGAGCTATTTTGAAGCATTATGTAAAATAACTGCACCTATAGAATAAGAGCTTAAATATTTTTCCAACTTTTCCTCCAAATGAGTTTTGTTTTAGGCTCTTTCCCCCCCTGTGGACGTCATTTTTCTATCATCATATTTGCTGCTGTGGAATTCTCCCATACATTTTAATTCAGGACGCTCTCAGCGCCATGTCTCCTCCTTATGCTATGTTGTATCCAGTTATGCTAATCCAGCTGATGTTAATTATACATTTACTCAGTGGCTTCCATGCATGAAATTCAATTAATTTGCAGTTCTTCATGCTATATGTAAATTACCTTCAAATGTGCTTTAAAATGTTTTAATTTTTTTTTTTTAAAACTATTACACACCATTTATCAGGTTTCAAGTTAGATATGTGGAGTGCAAGTGTGTGGCAGAACACACTTTAATTCCCCTCAGCAATTTACTAAAAAAAGAAAAAGGAAAAAAAAGCACGTCCAGCAAAACTTACTGTTTTACTATAGAGTGAGTAATGGAGAGCAGCTTGTTTACAGATCCTCTGAATCCATTTTCTTCAAATGTTTTGCAACCATTAGTCTGACCCTGCTAGTCAGACAAATGGTTGCATCTCATTTGTGATAAATGATTTTTTATTTCACAGACGATTTTTGGCATATTGGTTTATTGAAGGAGGAGCATTGCCAGTCTACAAGGAATAGCAGTTGGAACTTTGTGTTTTAGCCAACGAGGGCTCCTTGTTTATCTGCAACCTGGCTCCTCGAGCCTATCCCAGTGACGAGAGGCGAGGTATTCCCTGGAAAGGGGACCAGCCTATCGCAGGGCGTGATGGAGAAAATATTAGCAGTATGTAATCATATTTCTCAGTGTGAGCTCAGAGGGCTTAATCAGCAGATTGTGAACTTTAATGTGATGTCAGCATGACACTGGTCATCATGTGCTTGTCAGGAGTTAAACTTGTTCCTCTTCTTAGCCCTATAGTGATGTATTACCCCTGCTGTGCTCCACCTTCATTGGTCATTATCATCCATAGCACAGGCCCTTCTCCATCTTCTTCTAATCCATCCACCCAGAGCTCAAGTTAGAGTGCTGTGAAAAAGTATTTGTGTCCTTCCTGATTTCTTTCTCTTTTTTTTGCATATTTGTCATACTTACACGTTTCAGATCAAATGGATTTTAATAATACTGTTAATAAATCTTTGTAAAGGGGTTTTGAGTGTCTTTGTCTAACATTCAAGTTTGTTTGATGATCTGAAACATTTAAGTGTGACACAAAACTAAGAAAGGAGAAAGGAGGCAAATGTGTTTTCACAGCAATGTACACCAAAACTTCTCAAGTCCTCACCAGATCTTCTGTTTTGATTCTGATTTCATGCAAACATTCTTTAGTCATACATATGCCCTCATGACCATATTAGTTATTTGCAGTTTATAATGACAAAGTTTTGAGTTTATTCTGATGATCACTAATCACCGTTTTCAGTTGGTAAAAGCCACTGTGCACAATGCTATGTGGTAGCTCCATTTATAGTTATCTTAGATTTCATCACTGGTACACTATTTAAAATTAACTATACAATCACTGGAGTTTGTATGCAAAGTACCGACTACTTTCACCTTAAATATTTATTTCATGGACACAAAGGTGGTTTTTTAAAACTGAGTTGGGTTTTTTTCAGGCTCAAGGACTGTTGTTGAAGGCTGTCTTTGTGTTTTCAGTCTAACAGGAAGCTGATGAAAGTCTTACATCCACTTAACTCGAAACAATGTAGCAATGCTTTGCTAGCTCCACTGTCAAACACAAGAATTACTTAAACTGAGTGTGTAAGGAAAAAACCCATCTGCTGAGGAAAATGTCAAAGCACTGATGCTAGCGCAACCACTTCTCCTTTCTAAAAATAAACCTCTTTCAAATAAATGTCCGCAGTGCAGATAATTGCTGTCAGTGCAAAGCAATTCTTCTCTGGTAAAGGTCACTCGATTCATATCAGCATGAGAGTCCATCGCTCATTAGGACAGAGTATCACTGTCCCACCTAACCTGGCATGGGCCACACTGTGCTGGCATTCAGATCAAACACACTCATCAGGCCGACTGGTTTCATCAACTAATGGGCCACAAATACCAGTGAGGGACCTCACCCCAGGAGGATGTTCGGTCCAAACATCTTATTACCAGTGAACAGGGTTAAAGAATCCAATGAATATATTTGGTGAACTACACAGACAGAGTTTCCCTCCAACTTTTTCCACCAAACCTTTCTTCTTACCTGTAGGGTTTCAGCATTTGATGTTGCGGACATCTGCTTAGCGGTTTCAAATAGCTCATGGGCATTCACCACTGTGCTTTCAAGTTGTGCCTACTTTGTATGAGGAGCTATGTACAAGGAAAAAGTGTGGGACGTGCGGGCAGAGGAAACAGTGAGTGGCGTTGGCACTGCGTGACATATGCCACTAAAATCCTCAGCTTAATATCCTGTACTCTGACACCCTGGGGAGCACAGTGTAAAGCAGTTATTCTAACACTTGATGTTCATTCAGGCTAAAAGTGCATGCAATTCTCCGAGCTTACCAAAACACAGTGGGAAAAAAAACATACAAAAAAAAAAAAGAAAAAAGATTTGCTACCTGCCAAACTAATAAGCCTCAAAGAAACAAATCTCTTTAGTTCTAGCTTTAATATTCCATAGTTTCTGGTTTCTAAGATGTCATTCCAAGTGCCTGCAGGCAAGTATTTCTGGAGCTGTGCTGCAGAACTGGCACCCTGGATATAGAGTACAATTTAGGGGGTTTTATGCATACATAAATTAATGAGTACCGTGGAGCTTCTATTGAGAAAGAAACCTGACTTAGCATGTCCCCAGGTGCTGTGGCCGAGCTGTCAATGCAAATCACCCCTGGTGCTGGACTGCAGACTGAAAAAGAATTACACTGTGAGGTGTACTTGCTGTTGGGCTCAATAGGAGGAGCTGTTGACTTAACGCTTCAAGTCAAAGAACCATCTGAGTTTTTTTTTTCTTCTTTTTTTTTTCCAGTGATATATCCAGATAAACTGCAGTTTATCTGGCGACAGCCAAAACAGCAGTGGGCCAGGCTGTGAGATGCCGGTCAGAGAGTTTAAACTCTTCATCTACAAAACCTGTGGGTCCAGGTCCATAACGCAGACGAGCTTCGAAGCGAAGTCCCTCTGTGCACTTCTAATCCACTTCCTGAGGTAATTGTTTATCTTATTTTGGACCACAAATGTTGCACACGCAGACAGCATCATCTTACCTGCTCGCTTAAGGGAGGCCATAATCATAATTAAGTAGATGAAGATGCCTTCAGGATGCAACATGAGAGGAAAAGGTAATTAAGGGTGTCTAAAGCATCATCATATCACCCACAAGAACCTGGTTATCTCCTCACGTCCAATTATACCCACCTTACACTTATAAATGGATTTACAAAATCATTTGAAGAAATCCCCCCAGTATGAAACCAGTGCCCTAAAATTTGAAATTCACGCTAAGAATTTGTTCAAGCTCAATGTGAGCAGATGCCCAAGGACATCTCCAAATATCTCTCTCAGAGACTTTACAAGGTGGGAGCTGTCCTACGGCATCATCATTGTTGGCGATTTAAATCACACCCTTTTCCCCTGCATACACCTTGAATCGAATTAATGAGGAGTCCCTCGCCGTGCCACAGCGACGAGACGACAACAATGAATGGAGAGCGGCATTCACCAGGGACTGCCGGTGGATTTAATTAGTCTGTTTACCTCCTCGTGTGATGCCTAAGAACCTGACGCACAGTCACAAGAACGTCGGTGCGCGCACGCTTGCGCACAAACAGCTGTAAAAGAGATAAATTGCAAGCGCCTCCAGTCTATCAGTGCGTAGGAATGGCAACTCAGTTGGGAGAAAACTGCAGACAGAAAACAGCTTCTGAAAAGAGAAAACGCCGTATTAGTGTTTTGTTTATGTCAGAGAGCGAGCCTAGTGTGTGAGAGTGAAGAGGCTGGTGTGAGGTGTGCTGGAGTTTGCCATCAGGGATGTTTCTGCTGAAATCAAGCCTTACAGTGTGGAGAGAAAGTGTAGCGATGCACAACTCTGCACAGGCAACATCTCTCACAATCCCAAAGTACAACATCACACAGACGGGAGGCTAAAAAGTACAGATTCACAGTTCTACATCTATCAGTAACATCATTATCATAACAAATAACTTTAGCGTGCTTTTATAAGAAGAGAGAAGGCTGGATTTCCCTGCACATAAAAACATAACGCCCTGCATTACAGCACCAGCATTTCCTCTCCTTCCTAATCACGCTTGACAGAAGCCTACAGGCTAAGTGGGTTGGATATTACATACTATATTTAACGTGCAAACAGTTCCACTCCCATGACAGACAGTTTACTCTCCATCCATGAAACCGCTGCTCTTAATAACGGACACATGCGTACAGGAAGGAAAGTCTTGTAAGAGCTTGTAGGCAAAAACATTTCTCATTATTAATTCAGCTACAAGACGAAGTAGTATGCTAAGTGCATGAGTGCTAATTTTTCAAATGCAGTGAAAGCAGGAGATGGAGGAGGCCAATGAGAGCAAATCATGCGTAATAATAAACCTTTGTTTCCCAGAGCAACTGAGGAAGAGAGCATGCCGCCAAAAAGCCCAGTGGAGGCGTATTAAGAATGCTTGACTGGGCTTCTGGGAGGAACCACCAAGTCCTGGCGGCCAGAACTCTCTATCTAGCGAAGGTGGAGAAGAAAACTCCCCTCTGTAGAAAGAGTGTTGTATAACCACTTAATATATGGATCCAGGCAAGCGGAACACAAACACAAACATTTCATGTATGCCAGAATGCTCACAAACTAACTGCCTCACCAATTAAACATCATTAACATGATCCCCTAGGTGTGCTTCCTAGTTAAGTGCGATGTGGATGCACTGTGCCTTTAGTCAGGCTGACAGCCAGGCTTAATTGGCTTTTGAAAGACACAAAGGCGCTTCTCTAAGGTTCTAAAACTAGCCTTGAGTACAGCTTCTGTAAGAACAACAGGAAATCTAAAGAAATACAGCCCTTCAAGCAAGAGTGAGCACAAACTGAAGTGGACCACCTGTCTTGTTCTGTGCAGGTCTATGTATGTGTCTCTCAGGACTGATAGTAAGGGATGACAGGCATAAAGATGTCTGAACAACTGCACCTGAATATTATATATCCATTTTTCCCCCCATACAACCATATCTGAAAATCATATATATAAAAAAATACAAATACAGCTAGAGATTTTCAGCCAAGATCGCTCCTTTTAATAGAAAAATCCCAATAGGCCAAACCTCTGGGCTGTGCTCTGGAACATGAGTGGATTTTGTTAGAGGCCTAGAAGCCTTTCTCTCGTGCCTGTCTGTCATGTGCTTACTTGTGACTGGAGTAACTTGAAGGACACAAAGCTGAGTTGTAGGCAAAGGAGTAGACAGTACCCTATCTGGACAAAGTGATAAACACGCTTTTTGTTTCAAGTATAAAATACTCCCCAAGGGTCATACCATGAAAAAAATAAATAAAATCAATCAATCGCTGCCTCCCACCTCAACCTCTCAGAATAAGCCCTTTTTTTTTTCAATAATATGAGCACATCACTCCAGTGCTGGCCTCTCTACATTAACTTCCTCTCCATTTCAGAATTCGGTTTAAGAATTGATTGTTTTTAAGGCTCTTTAACAGTCTTATTTGTTTACATTCAGCTCCCAGTGCTCTCAGATCCACTGGTAAAAACTCGGATCACCTTTACTCTCTGACCCTTCCAACCCACTAAACTCTCATTTGTTCTTATGTATATTCAGTTCAGTCTTATTTATATAGAGCCAAATGACATCAACAGTCACCTCAAGGTACTTTATGTTGTAAGGTGAAGACCGCACAATAACACACAGAAAACCCAACAATCAGACGACCCCCTATAAGCAAGCACTTGGTGACAGTGGGAAGGAAAAACTCCCTTTTAACAGGATGAAGCCTCCAGCAGAACCAGGCTCAGGGAGGGGCGACCATGACCGGTTGAGGGTGAGGGGACGAAGACAAAAGACAGACATCTCTAACTCTTGCCCTGAAAGCCTCTTAATTAATACTCGTATTACATACTTTGTAAAGCACTTGGTCAGTGAACACTGTTTTAAATGTGCTTTATAAATAAATTTAGCTTTCTTTCAACTTTTTATTTGTACAGTAACTTTAGCATTTTTAATGGAGCCATGCAAATTTTTACCTTTATTCTATGAAACTGAAAGTTTTAGCTCCTTGAACTACATAGTGGTGCTTTTTAATTCACCGTATTTTTCCAGGATTTCCGAGCTCTTATACCTTCATAAGTACGTGTAATTTCCAGGACTGAAAGACACACTTCAGCTCTGTTCAAATCTGCAACCAGCCCAATTTTACACCCACTCCAGTGTCACAATTTAAAGACAAATTCTCTCTTTTTTTTTTCGTGAGATGTACCACACTGCACCAATTTAATGTCTGTGACGTAGACTATTAGGAAATGGATTTTTTTTTACTCCCATTTTCTGATAATACCATGAAAAGCGCTTTTTTTGGGCAAACTTTTAGAGGGCACACCATCACATTTTGATACTCATCTTCCAGCCGTGATTTCATCTGCTTCAAAATTACTTTCTATTAGAGTCCTATTTCTTTAAATTGAGAAAAAACACGCTCTGTTTAATGAGTGTCATGTGTCCACACTGTTAACAGGTCCTAAAGTGTTTTTTCAAAATCCTTCCAATTTGAGCACAGAACTTATTTTGCTGATTTAAACAACTTTATATGGGATGACCCTTCTTCCAAGTATATGATATCCTCCTATTAGCAACCTGGCAATCTTCTGAAAGTTTTAAGACAGCTGAGGGAAAAATATTTGATTCAAATACCTCAGAATAAATGGCTAGAAAGTATTAAACATGCAAAAAAAGTGGTAATATTTCACCACTAACATTCAGATGGTGGTAGCTGTGGCTCTTCTTCATAGCACTGCATTGTGGCCAAAATTTACATCAATTCTGCGTGTCCACATTTGTTCTGATATTTTCAGTGGTGTGTCAAAACGTATCAGCACTAGAAGCAGAAGCCTCGTCACTTATCACCAGAGTTTCTGAGGCTCTTTTTGGACAAGCTGACACAGCGGGCTTAGGATCTAACCAGTCATTTAACCTCTCCATGTGGATTAAACATGGTAAGATTAAGATATAGACTCTCAATATAACATGTTTAGGAATCATTTCTTATCATACCTTGCATGTAGAAGTTCCTAATCTGCAACCTAACCTGATCCTGTCTTGAGATCTGTGAGTAAAGAGTGAGAAATCAGAAAGGTTTAGGTATGTAAAAGAAACATATTTTTTTATGTTTTTCTACATATTTGTAATGGCACATAAACAATTTATAATTCCTTATTATACTCTTTGGCTCAAAATAATACTTGAAATATGTACAAAATACTCTCTGTGCAAAGAGAGCCTCATAACTGGAGTAATGAAACTGGTTGGCCTGCTAAATAAAACAGACACCAGGAGACTGATGTGCATTTGTTTCTCTGCTAACCTTCACTGACATATGTAAAACATATATAAAAAAAATAAACAGACTCATTTCTGTATACTCAAACATCTTTTTTATAATCAAAAATATCATCCAAGCATTTACAGTGTATTACAACAAATGATTCTATGCAACTGTTAACCGCCTTTACAGAAAATGAAGAAATATATCTATTTTTTGATCTATGTTACAAACCAGGAACAGCAAAAAAGAGAAGAGAGGGAGGCCAAAGGGTTTGGAGGATTGAAGTGTTCAGGCGTACCCTGATTACCTCCCCAGTGTAGCCATGCAGACCCGGCCCACACTGACACCACACAGAGCCAACTGTAGGCTTTGAAATCACAATGCCCTGCCCCCGTGGGCAAAAAACTACAGAATAATCCAGTGACTGTAGGAATTGGTGCTGTTCTGCGACTCCCAGGGAGTCATCGCGTCTAAAAATATTTAGCCGACATCGAGAAACAGTTCAAGCTCATGAAGACTGCATCGCCAGGGCTTGGTGTCAGCACTACTGTAACCATAGAAATGCAGCATTTTCACGTCTCTGCCACCCACACGGAGTCCCTGAAATGCTGTTAACTTTCCTCTCTGATCTGTGCTCAGTCTGCTGTGTCCTCGTACAGTCGGGCGCAGTCCGCGGTCTTTGATAGCTGTGGACTTTACACGGTTTCTTTCACATGTCTACAGTATCTCAGTGTTGCCTTGTCCGCCTGTTTTCTCCTCCACGGGTGCCACCGGCGGTCTCTACGTGCTCTTGATGCCCTGAAAGCCGCAGAAGTTCCAGCGTTTCTCCAGACTGGCTCCGACACCGGTTAGCTCCTGTCTGAAGGTGCAGGGCAGCCGAGAGAGGAGAGACTCCACCTCAGTGGGGTTGATCTGCAAACACAGGTACAGATTATAAGACCACAGATCTATCTGCACGTGTGCACAACACAGTCACATTAATTTAAAAAAAAAAAAAGAATTCCTGAAACAGATCTTGCACAAATCACACTTGAAAGTAGTGAAACCTCTGGAGAACCAGCATCAGATCACAGGTCATATCCATCTACTGTCCCACTAGCCTCTTGTGGCTTCACTTGGCTCTCCTAGAATTCTGTTTTTACTTTCCTTCCATGAGACACATTATCCACAGATAAAACACTTACACAGTTATTAGAAGCCAGATGTTGGAGTTAAGGAGTGGCAGTTGGACAGCTTATCACTACATGTAAAACCCCTTGATTTATTTTTTGATTTAAAACTATTTTTAATTTTTTTTAATTTTTTTATTTAAAACTGTCAAAGTCTGCTCATGGCACTGAAGTAAGCGGTTCAACTGTGCTTTAATCAGCTGGGACACGTGACTAAGATCGGTTCTTTCCTCCTGTTAGCAGACCTGAAGAAGGTCATTCAGGCCTTTATCTCCTCCAGACTTAATTATAGTGATGTGCTTTTTTTTCCGGGTTTTACAGGAAAAACATTAAGAAACTACAGCTAGTCGAGAGTCCTGCTGCTGGAGATAATCTATCACATTAGCCGCGTCCTTACTGTCCTTCACTGACTTCTTATTAGAGGAGTTTGAGATTTTTACTACCTTTGAAAACTTTGCGGGAGTGGGAACCTTTGTGTAACTCAAACGCAGCTTGGCCTTCTCCTGTCACCGACACTGACTCAGTCGTTGCCGTATGGACTCATTAGCTGAAGAACTCGATGCTTGACTTAACCATAAAAAAGTTGTTTTTTTTAAAAAAATCCCTTCTAACTACCAAAGTTTTTGTGATAGTTTAGTAGTTTTAATTGCAACCTTTCTACCTTACTATTATACAGAAAATTGCAAGCTGGTAAGTTGATGGGCCTCCATATGCTGCCAGAACATCTTTAATCAATCCTGGTAGAGATTCTGCAAGTCTCCAAAATGTACTCGAGGCTCTTTTGGTATTTTAATTATAATGTGGGAGACGTTGGCCACAGAATCTCTCATATTCACCTGGGCTTAAATCCGGTGGTTGCACAGCATAGCATGTGATTCATGTCCCTTTCCTACTCAAACTATTCAGTGACTCATGGTATCCTGCGGATGGAGACATTGTCATCCTAGAAAAGTTTAACCCTAATGGAAAAGTTTCATTATTGGATGAAGGATAAATCATTCAGAGCAGCTATTTTCATCTGTTATGATGGGCAGTGCGTCAAATTACGCGTGTTAGAATAATAAAATCTTGACCTTTTCGTGACTGTGAGACAGACTGCATTGCTTCCCATTTATAGGGACCGTCTTTCTTTGGAAACCTTTGGAAAGTCTCTTCTACTGTAGAAGAAACTGAACAGCTGTGTGCTCATATTGCTTAATCTCACAGAAGTGCGCTGAAGAAGTTTCTAATGTTCTAGGCTTTTTGTCAGGAGAGCCGCGAGAAGTCCCAGATGCAGTGTCGGTACTCATTACGACATATTATGCAAGATAATGTGATCAATTTTCATGCATGATGCCCATCTTTTATCCAGACATCAACCAACACCCAATTTCATCTGGATCTGGTAATTATTGGGCTGATTTTGTGTAGTCTGCAGATTGCAAAAGGGGGCGAGTTAACCCTAAACCATGCTTTCTATGGCTTAACAGAATCTCTGGATCCCCTTAATGTAGTGCTCAAAACTTCAGGCTTGTCAGATGTCTGCCATCAGTTGTCTTTGAGCTAATTTTCAGTTATATTTGCACAACGACGCACATTAAACTCAGCACAGATGACAAATATACTTAGCCCATAATTACAACTTTACAACTGAATCGCAAACATTTTAGTCATACCCATTAGTGAGAAAGTGTACTCATGCTTTTCAATTCACTTTGTTTTCAGTGGAACCGTCTTTTTAAGGCAGGAAACCACTTTGAGAGGAAAATGCTTATCACCAGCCCTTGTTAGGTCACCCAGCGAGTTGTTCATAGCATTCACGCTTTATTCTCTTACACATTCCACACCTCCTCTACACTTACACTCACAAAAACGTTCAGTCACATGGGTGGGCTGAGGATCAGTCGACCTAAATCCTGAGGTGACGCTGCCAAGATTCACTGTACAGGCTGCTGTAAACATCCCACAGTGACTTGAATTAATAAGTAGAGTGTTTAAGAGCTACACTCATGTCAGGACGCATTAAGGGCCATCATGGAGATAGGACTAGAGTGTCATTACACACAATGGAGCCGTGCCTGATTGTGTGTGTGGAGCGACCAGATAAGGAGAGAGGATTGGACTCGTTGTTGGGGAGTCCAGCCAGTGATATTGACAAAACTCTGTGGGCTGCTTAATGTGTGTAGCGAAGAGTCTGTGTGGGAACAACAGATGTACAGGCAAACTCAGACGCACACAGACAGACAAGCGTGGGCGTCCGCTCACATTAAAACACACTCAAGACAAAAAAAATCCCCAAAAGGCATCAGAGAAGACCGTCACACTCTTTGCATGTGTGAGAATGAGTCAGGTTGGTGATGAGCATATTTAAAGAGTTGCTACAGAGAACACTCATTTCTCGGGGCAGCCACGTCGATGCGGTTGAGACATCCGCATTTTTGCCAATTAATTCTACTAAATGATAAGTTGTCTGAAATCTGTGAGGGTTTAATGTTTGCTCAGTGCCTGGGAATATAAAGGGGTGGGCTGCCATTTTTTTTCCTGAAGGTCTTCTTGTTGGGGCGGAGAGGAGAAGTGGCCATTAATCTTAGTGTTGCTTTTTTGGAGGTGACACTGAAAGTTGGCATCTTGAAAGCCTCATATAAGTGGCAGTGAAGAGCGATAATGTGTCTAAAATGCCTCGTTGGAAAGATGGGGATGAAATAGCCTCAGCGGACAGAGTGGAAGCTGAGGATGTCTGAGGATTGGGTGGTGTCTGGCTTCAAGTGGCATGAAGAAGGATCTACTTTTAATACGTTCCCGCATCAGGAAAAGTCATAACAAGCCAGATATGAGTAGACATGTTTGAAGTCCACATATAAGTGTGAAAAAACCCCCTCAAAGTTAAACTTTCTCGAAAACTATTTTCACTTCACCACATTATTAGGTACAGCCTTTCAACTGCTTTTTAACGCAAATATTCAATCAGCCATCGTGTGGCAGCAACTTAATGCATATCCAGCCATTTTCCTGATGGCTGCTTCAAGCAGAACAATGAACCATCAACAATGAACTATGCTCAGTGGACTCAATGGCATGGGTGTCCTGAACATGCCAGTGAGTTCATTGTACTCAAATGGCCTTCACAGTCCCCAGTCTGATGTTTACTGTGATTGGTTATGCATTTTTCTCAGTAAAAGTGGAGTGTCTCTTTTCCAAGAGACCTTTTCAAAACAGTGTCAAAACCCACAGTTAGCTCACAACATTTGAAAATGTTAGAAAAACATCATTTTCATAAAATGGTGACAGATAAATATCGAATAAATTCTCAGAATTTACACATTTGAACTTACAGGGAAGCATTTATATGGGTAATGAAAAAAAACATAAATAAATACAGCAAGCTCTCAGTTTATCCCAGTTCAGGTCAAAGACCAAAAAAAATGTTGCTATGTACCAAAGGGGGCTAAAACACAGATTTGTATAAATCTGTTTGGACAGACATGTTATCATTCCTCTCACCTATCTCTTGGGGAGAAAACAAATATTTGTATTTGTCAAAGGGCTCTAAAAGCAATACAGCTTGTGTTGATGGCAGAGCAGGGCCTTGGCATACAAGCCCATACATAAGTCCTGTACAGGAAAGGGACACGCTCCCAGTACAGGTGCATATAATCTACAGTAGAAGAAGTTTTGATTCGTGGGAGTCTGTTACCTTGGTGTCTAAACGCTGCAGGTATGAACAGATGTACTCGATGCTGGCTCCAAACGGGTGGACGTGCAGGAACGTTGAAATGATCCCTGAGGTAGAACAAACAAATCGTGGGAAGATGTTAACAGAGCCATGTCAAAAACCTCCTGTCACCCTTAAAACGTCGATGAACTACACAAGTATGTTCACAACGCCACTTTATCTGACTCTTTCTCCTGTCCTCTGGCTGAGCTTCGAGTGGCGTCTCCCAGAGTCCCACTACTGTTGAGAGCCTCTTGTACATTGTGGCTCCAGATTAGAGAGAGTGTTTAATGGTGGCTTTGATGCCGTTGTCTCTCATCAAAGCCCAACTCTCCCCTAGCTCAAACAAACCATCTGCTATCAGCTCACAGACAGGGCCAGGAGAGAGAGGTAATCCTCCACCTCTGTTTACAAATCACCTATGCAGCATTGAGGTACCATGATTTGTAACAAAGCAACAAAAAAAAGTAAAAAAAACAAACAACAATAACAACAAAAAAATTACAGTGAAAGCAACAATGATTTCTGCTGGGTCAAACAGCGAAGCAACAATATAATAAACACTTGAGGCTTTTTAGAGGAAAACAGTATTCCAAGACTTCATTTTTGTCACCTGCAGGAGGTCAATCGATACTTGAACACAAACAGTGTGCTCGTCTGGAGCTGCTCCACTGACAATGATTAAGAGACCGACTGAGAATCTAATGGTGCATTTAGATAGCACACCAAGTAAAAATTCACGATGATTTATTTGCAACAATTCGCCCACTACAATCGTTTTGCTGTCCATGCTTATTCACCTTAAAAATCAGCCAATAAACATGTTCTCCAACTGACAGCAGACGTTTGCTGGAGCAATATGCACCCACTCTCTGCGTGTCTGTGTGTGTGTGTGTGCAGATTACCAGAATGTGCTAGTGTCAGAGCTCATGATCATTACATTGATGAGACCATAAAAGATGACAAATGGTGATTTTCACTTCCAGAAAGGAACAGACACTGCTGCCATTCCTCTTATTTTACACCACATTTCTTTCTAAGAATTGTATAGCTATTACGTCTGAAATCTGACACAACTATCAAGTACCTGAAGAAACAAACCAATAGATATAAACAACACTTGAACGTTAAAAGTTTCCGTAAAATGTTGCATGAGGCAATTCCAAACTAGGTGATCGCTCTATAGAAAGTAAACCTTTAAAGCTACAGTCACACTAATGAAAACAGTGGTTTGAGACCGAGACACAAACTTGCAATACTGTTGCCTTTGATACAGTTGCTTTGAAGACTGAGACTACTTGCAGTCAGTTGTTGTCTTCAAAGTGACTTTGGTGGTCAGTCTGCTACTGAATGAGGTCAAGTTGGCACTTGAAAAATTGGAAAATCTGAAAATCCCAATAAAACAAGTTTCCATTAACTACATCCAGATTCCAAACTCATAGATTTAAAACTGCAATTCAGAAATTCCTTCACAAATAGTTAAAAAGTAGCTGCAGGATGGTGATTTACCTGCACAAAACCATCTGAGTTGAGTCTCATATTGCAAACTAGAACATGTGTTCTAGTTGATCATTATTTGCAAACCTCAGCCAATCTGTCTGAGTGTAACTGCAGTCAGTCTAAGGAAGACCCCAACTGTTTGGAGACATGTTGCCTCCCACCAGGCAACCTGTGCTATCGCATTTCAATCTTAAGTAGTCAAAAGCAGCTGGTCACTGCAACTATTTGCAATTGGTCCCTAAAAATGAAAAACAACGCAATGCAACCTTGGATTTTTATTTGTCGCAAGGAAGTCGTCATCCCTTTTCCCCCCCACACAAGTGTGACTGAGCCATAAATTGGCTGGTGCAGCATCCAGACTCCCCACGCAGCACTTGTCAGGTTTGGTGTTTCTGAATCTTTATCCAAATCTTCCTATTTCCTGCCTTCAAAGCACTCTGACACTTTGTGTGCAAGTGCAGCACCATAAATGCTGAGGGCAGCTCGACTAAGGTGTGTGTTATAATAATAATCTCTGCATATAAGAAACACACATTTTTGGAGGCATTTGAATGTAACCAGGAGTTTGATGCTTTGATGCTTCACATGAAGCACACAAACATGTCAAAAAACATCTTATTTTTAAATTTAGGTTAAATATTCTTTTGTGTTAAATATCTGCAATTCAACTAAACTTTGAGAGGATATTCAGGTTTCCTTTGCCAGCTACTAATTCCCCGTATCTCCTGAATATTCCTAGATATTAAGATGAAGATAACCTTTAGCGCTCCCTACAGAAAAATTAATTTTCTATATTTAACCCCACCAAGGTATTAAGAGCAGCAACCATGTTCCACCCAGGGATCAAATGTAGCTGTAAGCCTGTGTCTTGGTCAAGGGCACAATGAAAAGACAATTAACTTAGCATGTTTTGACGAGAAACCAGAGCTCCCGGAGGAAGCGTGTGGAGAGGGTCTACTACTGAGCAGCTCATAGGTTAAGAAATGTCTCAGTGAGAGTGCTGGGAAAAAGCCAGAGTGTCAGCGTACCAACTAGCAGAGCTTCCCTCTCGGAGTGGACAGGACTTGGTGGATTCCTCTCTGTGGGACCTTCTTTCTCCTGACTGCAGGACACCACCGTTGACGCTGTGGCTTCCTACACGTGTACAAAACACACGCACGGTTAGCATAAATCAGTCTGCAGACAGCCACTGGCATTGTTTGACTGAGTTATCTGGCATAATGTAAACAAATTCAAATTTAGGCTGATGCATGGGACACAATAAAAAGACAATCATGCACAAATAAGTGCAATGAGCACACCAGAAAGTTTCACCACCAACATGTCAATCCAGAGAGACAATGAAAACGGGGATAATGAATGAGGAAGGGGATAATGAGGCGAGGGAGGATATTCAGCCAGCAGCTATATTTCTAATAGAGGGAAGCGTGTCTCGCACATACACAATGACAGAAGAGAGGAGACGAGTTTGAAAAGAACAAATAGAGGGAGAGGGGAAGAGACTTGGAAGGCGAATGATCAAGCTGCTTGTTTCAGATCTCTGACAGGTGGCAGAAAAAAGGCAGCATAACAGAAGAGATTTTGTCTGTGTTTGTTGTTCTACATAGTACGGTGCGTACCATTTCCACTTTTAGTGTGGGATCCCTGGTGGCCTTTTTTTTTTTTTTTTTTAATCCATCCATAAC